>CAUYRT010082032.1:0-13906 GCA_963574885.1 Lepilemur ruficaudatus
TTTTTCTATATGTTTTTAGTTGGCCAATTAATTTCTTTCTATTTGTAGTAGAGACGGGGTCTCGCTCTTGCTCAGGCTGGTTTCGAACTCCTGACCTTGAGCAATCCGCCCGCCTTGGCCTCCCAGAGTGCTAGGATTACACGCGTGAGCCACCGCGCCCGACCTGCTTTTCCTTTTCTAATACTACCCCAAAATAATTCTAGTGATTTGAGGATTTAGAGTTTCTGGTTCTATTGGGAAGGACTCATTTGGTTGCAAATGACAAAAAACATCCAAGATAGCTTAAGCTGGAGGTGACTTGTTAACTCACGTAACAGACAAATCCATAGTTAGCATGAGCTATAGGTGTGGTTTGAGCCAGAGTCTCACGTGATGTCACCACCTGGACTTGTCCTGTCTTAACCTCTTGGCTCTACCTGGTGACAGAGTGGCAGCTCCAGGCCTGCATCCTGGCAGGCACATCTGTATCCACAGTGCTGACCTCTTGTGTCTTGTAGGCTGTGGGTGAGTCTTAAGCCTGTGTCTGTTCTAGGGGACTTTGGTGCTCTAATTGGCCAGGGAGGGCCAAGCACTTGATTTGTCACCCCACCAAGACCAGCGGCTGTGGGTGGGAAAGACATAGGTCCTCACAAGGAAATTGGGCTGCCGATGCCTGAACAAGTGGGGTGGGTGCTAAGTGGCCCCGTGCCTACCAAGCGTTCCATCAGCAACTGTGACACAGAACATGTGTCACATGGCTCGTGACACAGAACTCCCAGGGCTGACTCCCTGCTGTCCCCTAGGGTGTGCTGGCAGTGCTGTCGGAGGTCGAATGCCATCTGCGGGTGTCTTTCTTTGATGTCACCTACCGACACTTCTTCGGGAGGACATGGAAAACCACGGTGAAGCCGACCGAGCAGCTCTCAAGGCCGGCGTCCAGGATTGTCTTCAATGAGGTAGGCCCTGGTGGTGGCGGGCAGGGGCTGCTCCGTGGTGGGGCAGGTGTGTGGGATCCTGGGTGTGCAGCCCAGAAGACCAGGCCTTGCCCAGAGAGGACCAGAGCATCTCAGACCCACAGGAACGTCAAGCGTATCCTAGTGCTTTGTTTCCAAACAAAATCTTGCGTGGAAGCCAAATGTCCTAAAGAGATGAGTGTGTGCTGCTCTGTTGAAGAAGGGACATGGGGGTCTCCTCACCTTCAAGGAACCTTGGGGTTCTTGGGACAAAGTTAGGAAATTACTGATCTCATTTGCCGCTGCTGCCACCTCCTCCTCCACACCCCTCTTTCCTTTTAGTTTTCTTTCTCTTCTCTTCCCTTTTTTCTTTTCTTTCTTTTCTTTTTCCTTCTCTACTCTTCCCTTCTCCTCCTTTTCCTTCCCCTCCCCTCTCCTTTCCCTCCTCTCTTCCCTTCTCCCTTCCTTCCTTTTTCTTTCTTTCTGATGGGGAAACTGAGATTTAGTGAAGTGACTTGCCCAAGCAGAAGGTGGCAGGCCCTGGACTCACATCTCATGCCTCAGTCTCCAGGCTGAGCCGGTGGACCGGCGCTGGTTGAGAGATGTGTTTTTGCGCGGGGAGCGCTGCAGCTGGCCGCCCTGCAGACAGGTGTGCTCTGTCTCTGTGCAGCTGTACCCATTGCATAGCCGTGTGTTCGGGCCTGCTCTCTGCTAGCCGTGGTGCTGGCCACCAGGGTGTTGATGGTGCTCACCTGACAGAACTTGCAGTCTGTTAGCGCGGCATACTGAGCAGGCAACAAAGTAATTCTCATTGCGGTGAGTTCTTAGAAGGAGACCTGCTGTAGGCGGGCGATGCAGTCGGCTTCCTTGTGAAGCTGCCGTTTGAGCTGAGATCTGTAGGATGAGAAGAACCTGGCCCTGTGACAGGCAGGAATGAGGGTGCTCCATGCAGAGCAGGGAGAGCCGGCAGGTGTCAGGGATGGGAGGAGAGGCCAGGGCTGGCGCGACAGTGGGTGGGGTTGGCAAGGTGGCTGGGCATTGCCTCCTTGGCTGGGTCCTGCAGGGCCGCTGCAGGGATGTTGGGATTGTGCTCTAAGAGCCGGGGATGACACAGGGGCATTCCCATGCCTAGTTGAACCTGAGTGGGGAGAGTCCAGAAGGGAGCACATCTGGACACAGTGGGTCTGCAGATGACAGGCAGAGGTGATTGGGAGGAAGGATCCAGGCTGTTTTGATTTTGTCTTCTCGAGTATACACAGTGAGGCCCAAGAAGCCTGGTGGCTGAGCAGTCTGTATGATGAATGATGGTGGTGGTGACAGCGGCCATCCTTTGAGAGTTACTCTGAGTAAACATGGCGGGGTGCACCTTTCTGCTGGGGACTGCTCTGGTCCCAGTCGGCGCCACCACCTCAGGCTGGCTGTGGATGTGCTGCTTCTCTGTATTTGGCCGTCACCACCCTTGGGAGTGTGTGTGTCTTGGCGTGGATTGATTCTGACTGTTGCCCTTAACATGGGCAGTAGAGGGAGGTAACGCCCCTGGAGGTCGGGAAGATTAAATAAAGCCTTGGTAAGATGCATGTCATGGGAATTAGAAATGTGTCTGACATTAAGGTTGTCAAACAGCTTATGCAAATACCTCTAAAGGTCTCTCTGGCCAGCCGTGTCAGAGAGAAAAGATTCATGTTGTAAATGGTGCGTGTGACTGTGGGTGAGCCCTTACCGCTGCTCCAGCACGGCTATGACAGCACCTTGTGCCTCTGACGCAGGAAGAAGTGATTCTTGTGGCCAGCGGTGTTGCTGGTAACCTGGCCTGGGGCTCCTTTGGCACAGCCTTCTAGGGTTGGAGCTCTTTTGGTTTTATCTTTGTCGTGTGTACGGTGTGTGGCCCAAGGAAACCTGGTACTCTGACAGGCGGGGCAGGTGGTGGTGGTGATGGCCGCCCTTTACCAGGAAGGGACTTATTGTGAGCCAGGCACTGGCTCAGAAGCACATTGTCATTTCGTGCTTGTCATCCTCCTGACCCTAAGGTCAGTGTTCTTATGTCCTCGTTTTGAAGAGGAGGAACCTGAGTACGTGGAGATGGAGTGACTCCACCAAGGCCACCCGGCGGGCGAGGGGGGCCTGAGCAGCTGCTCCTGACTGCGCTGCGCGGCCTTCTGTCGCTCCACGTCCTCCTGTTTCAGGGGAGCTCGCGTTTGACTCCGAAAGTGTCTCATGGAACGCTGAGGGGTGGGATTACGCTCTGAGGCCAGCACAGGGATGCTTTGCAGGCACTGAGGTTCCACAGTGAGCCCCCCCTTATTTAAGTTTTCCTTTTACAGAGGGGTCTGTCCCCGCGGGCATCTGTGCTGTGCTCACCATCGGTAATGACAACCCCAGCAGGTCGCGGCCTCCAGGTCGGAAGCAGAGAGCCTTCCGTCCTGATTCTCCAGCCACAGGATAACGATCCCTCATAGTGCCAGTCGCCATCGCAAGGCACAGTCTTCAGAATGGACGCTTCTCTATTGCCCCGGGTTTAAATTCCCGCCGTTCCCGCCACCGAGAGGGGTTGTGTTGCGGTAGAAGCCGAGCAGCGTTTCACGTTTCCCCACAGCCTGGTAGCTGCGGATCCCAGAGCCCTTTCGGTTCACAATTCAGATCTCAGGAACACGAAGATTTGGCCTCTTGTTCTGAGTCTGGGAAACCTGTGCTGGTGGCTCCAGGGCAAGCGTCAGTCGTAGCCACTCGGCTCAGCCCTGGCCGACTGTCTGGGTGTGTGTTCCCCTGAGGCCAGGGCTGGGGACGAGTGGAACGTCGTCCGCAAAGCTTCCGGAGAAATAAGCAGCCGCCAGCCTTGTAGTTGCCGCCACTCGCTCGCTCGGGAGCCTCTTTCTGCAGCTGCTATGCCCAGTGCAGGCAGCAGAGGCCAGTGGTGCCCCAGGAACGCGTCCCGCCTGCCGCGCCAGTCAGCAGCCTCTTCCGTACTGAGCGTCTTCCTCTCACCTCCTTGACGGTCCGAATACAGGAAAATAGGTTTAGTTCGAGTTTGGTTAAAGAGGACTGCCCTTTGCCGTGTGTGCTTGTGCATGCCGCGTACACGTGCCCGTGTCACGCGTGTGGCTGGAGTGCGAGCGCTGCCACGCGCGGCCTTCACGAGCACGCGGGTGCCGGGCGTGATTGCGTCGTGCTCGCGAATTGCTCTCCCTACACACCCGGGGAAATAGAGCTGCACAAAATACCAGTTGCTCTTTTCAGAGGGGATTCTGAGACTTGGCATAGATCTTTTTTTGGCTTTTCTAGTTGCCTGTGTTTATCTGGTTTTACCTATCAGCCGTGGCGTGTCGAGGGGGTTCTGATATGAGGTGGGCGAGCCACCAGGAGCAGGGGCCCATATTTGGGGCCCCCGTGGCTGCACAGCCCTCACGTGGACCAGTGAACCGCATGCTCTGGGTTTTGTTGCGTGTCGGTGTCGTAGGTAGCCCTGAGAGAAGATGCTGTTTCGTGGCTGCAAACAACAGTGCCCTGAAACAGACTTTGAACATAGAAGTCTTGAGCCTGAGCTGGGTGTTGTTCTCTGTCAGTGAAGAACTCTTTGCCCTGGGCCTGTGTTCCCCGCAAGGGCTTGGCCTGGGAGGCCCAGGAGAGCAGCCCCCAGGCCGCCCTCGGCTCTGCGCTCGCTGGGGACTCTGTGCCCTCTGAGGTGGAGAGCAATTGCCTTTCCCTTCCGCTGAGACAGTTAATAATTCATTCAACCTCTAAAACGGTGTCTTTTAAAAACCGTAATCCGGTGGCCAAAGTGCCATGCAGTTCCTTCATTTTCTTCTGAGATGGATGTAATTCTCCGTCGGAGTTTCCTGAGCTGGCCACGGTGTGGCCTTTGGTGGCGGCCCGTTGTCCTGCTGTGTTTGGGGAGAGCTACCGGCAGGAGTCCCGGCGCTTCCCGACAGGCAGCCTGAGCCCGGAGCAAAGGCATCTTTCCTCCCAGGGCGCACCAGCCCCAGATGTTGCTAAAATAATAGGGTCCATCACCTGCCCTCACCAAGTGACACAGGTAATTGGGTTGCTTTCCCTCCCTGTAACCAAAGCAATGAGAAAGCGACTTTTGAACGGCTCGTATTTGTCAGAGTAATGAGAGCGATGTGATTTCCCCTTTAAAAGTGGCTGCCGTCAAGGAGTATCAGTGTAATCCCAATGGAACTCCTGGAAGCCCTTCTGGACGACTTGATGAATCAGCCGGCTTCTGGAACGCGCAGCCAGCCCTCGCCGCAAAGCCCTGCTGCCTCTCCCGGGCTCTCCTGCCGCTCGGCAGAGGGAGGGCGCGTCCTGGACGTGTATCATCACGGCAGAAGCAGGAGGCGAGCTTCGTTTCCGAGGCACAGAGGGGTCTCCTGGGCTCCGGGCCGGCTCTGTGTGTCCGTCTGCAGCTGCGGAGGCTGCTTTCCTCCCTTTCTCACAGAAACCACTCGGGGGGCTCGGAATCTGAAATGGGGAGGATGGAAGAAAGTGATTTCTAGGAGGAGAAATTATTCTGCTCTGAGATGTTTCCAGTATTGGGGTTTAATTTTATGGTGCTTGAACTGCTAGTCATTTGGGGACAGTAGAAAGCTGTAAGTTTGTCAGCTCTGTTGTTTTCATGGCAGCAGTGTGGGCTGTTTTTTTTGTGTGTTGTAATCGGGTTTGCTCACTTTTCCAAATAAGCCGAGGAGTTGCTCTAGGCTGGAGGCCTGGCTTTGGCCGCGAGCCTTGGGTTTGGTGTAGGGTGGCCATGGCTCTGGTCCTGCTCCGTCACTGGCTCCCTGTGGGGCTCCAGGCAAGTTACTCAAACTCTTTGACCCTGAATTCATTTGTCTGCACCTGAGGGATAATAATAATTCCTGTCTCACAGGGGTTGCTTGAGTATTAAGTAGTATGTTCTTCACAAACATTAATAGGCACCCAGTAGGCAGTAGGTGTGCATTCAGCAGTTGCTGCGAGCACCCACTGTGCGCCAGGCTCTGCCTGGGAGACGGATGTTCAAAGATGGGCAAGATGGCGTCTAATCCTTCCAGCCAAGGTTCAGGTCTGCATCGTTACTCCAGATCAGGGTTTCCCAACCTTGGCACCGACATTTTGGGCCAGATAATTCTCTGTGGTGGGGGCTGTTCCTGTCCCCATCGTGGTGACGCTTTGCTGTGGATAATGGTGGGCTTCTCCCCACCACTGACTTTGTTGGGGAGGGTCTAGGAAACTGTCTGAATCTACGCTCTGAAGCCAAGCTGGTATTAATAGTTAGAAACTGCATGAAATATTTGTAAATTATGTGCCTTTCTGAAGATACTGTATTAAAGATTTATTTTAAGAAACTTATTTGGGAGGTACTAGTTTATTTTCTGCTCGGCTCTTCCCTGGCCTTGTCACCCAGTGTTGTGCGAGGAGCCCTGGGCGTGTAGGTGCCAGGCTGAGTGGACGCGAGGCTGGGAGAGGCTGGCCGCAGCCGGTTCCTACAGACATGTCAGCGGAGGCCCAATTCCGATTCTGTCACTGGGGGTGACGGATGGAAACTTGGCCCCGAGGCAAAATGGTGTCCGTGTTTTTGAAGATGAAGGCATGAAGACAGGAGCATTTAAATGATTTATTAATCTGTTTACCCCGTCAGGGAGGAAGCTTGTCCAGTGCCGATGAGTGAGATGTTATGTGGAGGAGACTGAGGGCGTCTCCTCTCTTCCCCGGCAGGTGATTTGATGGGCTTAACTTAACCTTTTAATCATGCAGTGCAGTTGATGCAGAGAATGTTCCTCTGAAAATGTGTGGCCTTGGCGTGAAGTTTCCTTAGACCGGGGTCTTGTTTACAGCTGTTACGTGTTGACTGCTGTCTGGAATTCCGGCTGAGCCCATTTTCACGCCAGTAGGGTGGGAAGCGGGCGGCCGGGTGCAGGGGATGAGATTTGAGCATGATTGTGTGGGGAGAGCCAGGGGATGACAGGTCGGCCGTTCTATTTGCGTTTTCATCCCTGGGAGGCTTTTTCCTTCCACAGGGTCTCAAAACTGTTCGTTGCTGAGCAGGGTGTGCATTTTTGTACCAGCCTAATCTATCCTTGGTAAAGCCTTTGAGCCTTGAACTTCTCGAAGGCTGGATTGTGTTTTCCAGCTTCCTTGCGGGTTCTTTAGCATGGCGCTGTTCCCACACTAGAGGGTCAGTGACTATTTGGAAAAGAGCTTACATGGTTATCAGTCCGTCGTAATACTGATGCACCCATCTGAGCTTTTAAAATATGCCGTGCTTCGGGTGACTGCCTCTCCTGACTGAAGGATCCTTTGGAGTCTAAGGTTGGACCGGCTGAGACAAACAGCTATGGGGCTCTGTTGTTATTGGTGGTGTTTCGGTTTCAAAATGATTGTTCTTGGCAGTAAACCAAAGGAAGCAGCATACCAAAAATTTGTACTCGGGACATGCCCAAAGCTACGGGTTCCACTGCCTTCAGATAGAGTAATTTCAAGGTGACTTTTTAGCTCGGCGATTATTGTTGCTTCATAGTAGAGGTTAAAATGTTTGTTTTATTGCCAAAAGAAAAAGTGGGTGGTGTTCATAAAACCGATATGCACAGGTATAAATATAAAAGGCGAGATAATGACCAACTCGACTTTACACTGGGGCTTTTTAAAAACAGTTCTGGAGTCTTGGAAGCAGAAACATAATTCTCTCTTACTCCAACCACCTGTCAGCTGTAAGTGGTCATTATTTCATCATTTTGCAATAAAAGATAATAGAATAACGATTTATATCTCATGGCTGATGTTTTAATGTGTCTCTCTGTTATCCTGGGCTGACAGTCTGTGATTACAGTAAACGTTTTCTCAGTGACACCATGGTAATGACTCGCTAATAGGAGGATTATTCCAAGTTTCAATCGCGTTTCGGAAGACCAGCCTCAGCCCTGCCTTACCCCTCTTTGCTTGGGGGGCAGGTCTTTGTGCTCGGTTGGTGACTCTATCCCCATGCTTTGCCCCCCAGCTGGGATGTTGGGACACTCTGAGCCTAGTGCCACAGCTCAGCCCCTTCTGCGTGCCTCTGGGCGCATATTCCCTGTCGATTAGCAGACCGCATCAGCGGCTCCTTTTCCATCTTCCGTGTCCCCTGCACTCAGCAGTTTCAAATAAAAACAACTGCACTGAATTTGGAGAACTAGAAGCGCAGCGGCGGAGTGAAGCTGCTTTCCGGTGAGCGCGCGTGCTACCTGTGGCCGTGGCTTTCAGCCCCCTGGGCGCTGGCAGGAAGGCAGGGTCAGAGGTCTGCCATTTGCATGTTGGGGACGGGAAATGTCACAAATGGAAAACCTTTTAAGATCAATTTGAATATCATCTACTTGGCTTATATCCCAAGAAGTCTGTGAATAAAATGATCTCAAGGTGATTTTTGGCATAGAAAGCTATTAGCTGGGCTCTTAACTGGGGTAATTACTTGGCATCCAGAGAAATCTAAGGATGCTTCTTAGTTAAAATACAGTGAGTTCAGATGGGACTTGGCGTAGGGACACGTAAAGCAGGGTTGGGGCCGGCACTGGCAAGCTGTGATCGAGGTTGTCTGTGTCGAGTGTCGGTGACGTGTGGAGCGTGCCTTGTGTTTGTTGTGGTGGGCATGTCATGCTGTGCGCTGATGTAACCGTGTTCCTGCTGGTGTCGCCCACCCCTGGAGATGGGATGCGTAGTCGCGCCAGCCCCTTTCTGCTCCAGAGGACCTGGGGTCTATTGGTGTTTTTTTTTTTTTTTTTTGGTGGTGGAATTTCCAGGGATAGAAAGTTCCTGGGCAGAAGCAAATTGTCTGATGTCCTACATGTGGGGTGGTCTGGAATGGAAAGCTCCGACCCCAGCTTTCAGCTCTGAGGGAGACATTTTCCTGTGCTTGTGCCCCTTGCACCGGGAAGGGCTGTGGAGTTCCACACGCAGGCGCGTGGCGGGAGCCCGCGTGCTCGCGGCGTGCGTGTGAAGGTGGCCTGTGGGGAGGGAGAGGGCTCCGTGACCTCCCTCCGTGTGTCCTTTCTGCAGGCCGGGACCTTTCCGCCCCCCGTCCGGCTTCCTTCGTAGCCATCCTCTCGTTTCTGTTTTGCAGCCCTTGTATTTTCACACGTCCTTAAACCACCCCCACGTCGTGGCAGTCGTAGAAGTGGTCGCTGAAGGCAAGAAACGCGACGGGACCCTCCAAACGTTGTCATGTGGCTTTGGAATTCTTCAGATCTTCCACAGCAATTCGGGATCTCCTTCCTCCGCGTCCCAGGACAGACGGTATCCACCTTGTTTTCTGTGTCCGGAGCTTCCGGCGTCTTCCTGTGGCGATGTAGCTGCTCAGCTCTTGGCAACGACAGAAAGCCTTAAGTCTGCCGTCTTAAGTTGTTGTGTTTTCGTAACAGCACACCGTGGGATATTTTTTGGTTGAGGGGGTTTTTTTGCCACTTCCAAGTGAGCCGAGGAGTTGCTCTAGGCTGGAGGCCTGGCTTTGGCCGCGAGCCTTGGGTTTGGTGTAGGGTGGCCATGGCTCTGGTCCTGCTCCGTCACTGGCTCCCTGTGGGGCTCCAGGCAAGTTACTGAAACTCTTTGACCCTGAATTCATTTGTCTGCACCTGAGGGATAATAATAAGACCTGTGTCACAGGGGTTGCTTGAGTATTAAGTAGTATGTTCTTCACAAACATTAATAGGCACCCAGTAGGCAGTAGGTATGCATTCAGCAGTTGCTGCGAGCACCCACTGTGTGCCAGGCTCTGCCTAGGAGACGGATGTACAAAGATGGTCAAGATGGTGTCTAATCCTTCCAGCCAAGGTTCAGGTCTGCATCGTTACTCCAGATCAGGGTTTCCCAACCTTGGCACCGACATTTTGGGCTGGCCAGTTCTTTGCCGTGTGGGGACTGTCCTAGGTGCTGTAGGATATTAAGCAGCATCCCTGGCCTCTACCCACTGGATGCCAGAAGCACCCACTTCTGGGTTGTGACAACTAAAACCATCTCCGGACACTGCTCAAATCATCCCTGATTGAGAACCACGGCTCTAGACACACAACCATGGAAACTCTGCAAACATTGCTTTTCTTGGGACGTTTTAGAGTCTTATAAATTTCCCGTGGCATTGGTTTCGAGCTCCTCGGTTCTTGGACTCCCCTGGGACAGGGCTGTACGTGTGCCAGACATGTGTGGCCGAGGGTGCCGAGTACTGGGAGGCCGATCGCTCCCCAGCTGCCTGTTCTCCAGAGGACGTGTTCAGAAGTCCGTAGCAGGTGTGTGGTGGGTGGGGCTTCCACGTGCTTTCCTTCTATGCGGAGCTGATGTGTGTCCTGGGTCCTGTCTTCCAGGTTGCGGCTGTACCACGGCACCCCCAGAGCCCTCCTGCACCCGCTTCTCCAGGACCCCGTGGAGCGTAAGAGCCGGCCTTGCTGATCTCGCCACTCCCCCGAGTGTTGCCCACCCTCAGCTCTGTCCTGTGGTCTTTGCTGGTGTAAACCACTGTCAGCTTTGCTAATTTACCGAATAGGTTTGGGCAAACCCATCATGGCCTTGGATTTGTGGTGTAATTTAAAGAACTGAAACGCACCAGCTCAAAACGAGGGCATTGCCCTGTGAGGATGGGCGTGGGAAGGCCTGTGGCAGCCTCCTGGGGGCAGGGGATTGACCTCCCTGCCTCTTGGAGAACAGCTCTGCCCGGCACATGAAGCAGTTGCTGTCCACCTGGCCACCACTGTCCAGCAAAGCCTCTGGTCCCTTGGTCATTTCCAGCACAGCGAGGCCTTCCACCTTCCATGAGGCCTGCCTGAGAGTAGGCGGGGAAGGGAGCCGTCCTGCTGTGCCTCTGAGACCAGCTCCTCCCGGGCAGCCAGAGGGGTGCACGGTCAGGGGGATAGAGTGTGGGGCCCTCGCTGCTGCTCCCACCTGGAGGGTGACAGGAGGGGCACACGGAGGAAGTGTGAGGTGGGGCAGTGGGCTGGAAGGACGTTGGAGAGGCCCAGAGCAGAGGCTGCGCTTGCTCCAGGGGCAGTGTCGACCGGGTGGGGTGGCTGGAGGTGGATCTGTCCGGGAGGGTGGCTTTCTGTGTCTCCGAGGTGAGCTGTTCCCAGATCCCTCGAAGGGGACTTTGTGTGTGCTGCGTGGCCTGTGTTAAAAGCCAGCTCCCCTACTGAGCTCAGCGAGAATTTCATGATAGGGCAACAATTAGTCAGAAAGTTAATTTTCTTTATAAAGATTGGCATTTAGGTTATTTTTCAGTGAATTTAATTATTCATTTGCCAGGATTTTCTCTTCTGAAGTCTCCCTAGAAACAGGACCTTTTAAACAGCGTACACGGCCGCCGTGTTTGTCCTGCGTCCGCAGCGCCGGGGCGTGTGCGGGTGTTTGCGTGCAAGCTGCGGACTTGTGGGTGGAGGGCGTGAGGCGGAGCCAGCCGCGGGGCCATTCGCTCCTCCTTTCTGGTGGTTTCTCCAAAAACTTGCTGGTAATGGCAATGCGTTTGCATGATTCAGAATTCAAAAGGCAGGAAGTATAAAAGTTCAGAGTGAGGTCTCTTGCCCCCACACCCGCACCTGCCACCAGGTAAGGGCTCTCTCTGAGTTCCTGTGGATGCTTGCGGGGTTTCTTTATGGCCGCAGAAGCGAGTGCACGTGTCTAGGACTCTGCTCTTGCCCTCTTACTACCCGATGCTTCACGCCTCGCTTTGCCCCTTAACGATTTAGAGAATGTTTCGTGTCCGTACACAGAAAGCTCCTCATTGCTTTTAAGGCTGTGCGGTATTTTGTGGGATTGATGTTCCTTGATGGATTGACTCAGTCTCCTGCATGGGACGCTGGGTGGGTCTGTAAGATCAAAGGGTTGGAAGCCGTGCTGCCGTGGACGTCTGCCCTTTTGCAAGCGTGCGAGTGAATCTGTAGGATAAATTTCTGAAGCAAATGGCTGAGTCTGAGGGTCTGAGCTTTGAGCGTTGCTCAATGTTTTGCTCAGTATTTCTGTGTGCCCTCCATACAGGCCAGGCCAGTTTTCTTTCTGACCAGCCATGTAGTTTTACCTGTAAAATGCTTTCAGCGGTATTTGCAATGTTAAAGTAAGCAGATTGCATGTTTGGAGTGGTTAGGTATTAAAAATACAGTTTTCATTACTTTCTTTTTCTAATGAATACAATAGTTCATGTTTAGATCACTCTTTATAAAAATGGGAAATTGAAAGAGATGAATTTGTAATTATCAGCAGCCTTCCACAGTATGGCCACAACCAGTCAGAGCTGGTGTAAGATGGCATGGTATGCCTCAGGAGGTGGTGAGGTCCCTGTCAGTGGAGGAAGTCAAGCCCAAGCACGACTGATTATTTGGTAGGAATGTAAAGGAGGTGTATCTATGGTTCCTCTCAACTCCAGGCCCTGTGACTGTGGGGTATGCCTCCTCCTGTACCCCCTTTCTGTGGATGCTGTCCTGCCAGTGAGCACCTGCTCCCTGCCCAGTGTTGTCACCTGAGCTCCTCCCAGTTGTTTTCTCCAGGAGGCGCCCCTCGAGCCCTGGGCTGAGGGCATTTGCTTCCTTCTTCCCGAGTGCATCACCCAGACCTTCCCTGTGGTTTGCTTCCAGCTCTCTGGTGCGGCCTGGGTGTTGGTGTGTTTGCGTCCTAGCCGTCACCCCAGGAGAATGGCCCCTCCTTGAGGACGGGGCTCTGTCTCTGATGCTGCCTGCCTCCTTCCAGTGCTGTCCTGCTCCCTGGTGGGGCTTGATGGATCACATGCTGACACTCGAAGGAAGGCAGGCCTCGGGTCCAGAGTGTCTTCCAGCCTCCTCTGGTGGCAGGGACCAGTGATGCCTGGGGTGACTGCACGGCCCTGTGCCTGTCCTGTGTCCTCACCAGGCGGGGGAAGGGGTGAGCAGGAGAGATTTTGTTAGGTTGGATCAAAAACAAATATCTCTTTCATTGCAATTTTACCAGAGAGAGTTATTAAGGATTGATGTTTTTTACTTTTAGGCTGAATTAACAGCAATTCTCCTCTCTCCCTAGAAAAATACCTTTTCTGTTGATGGTGTTTCTAAGAGTCTCTGTTTCTTGGCTGGTTTGACTGGAGTGCCTTTGGTTTCAGTGATCACGTTGGTGTTTTCTCCCCTAGAAAACAAACACATGACCCTCATTGAGAACTGCACCCTGCAATACACCCTGAAGCCACACCCACCCCTAGAGTCCGTGTTCCACCTTCTTCCTGAGAACCTTCTAGTGTCTGGTCTGCAGCAGATCCCCGGCCTGCTTCCAGCTCATGGAGAAACGGGTAAGGGCTTCTTTGATTCTGTCTACTTCGTGAGTCTGTGGTAGTTTACGCTCAAACCTCGAAGGAATTGGGCTCCTCCAGGGTGAATGTGGCCAAGTGCCCCTCCATAGCTAGCAGCACAGCCTGGTGGGGGACATCTAGGGGCAGGGAGGGTGGCAATGGCCATCTAGTTTAATCCCTGCCTGAAAAGTGTCTCATATCCCTCAGGTCGTTTGTCTTCTTTTTTCGGGAAAATGCTGTCATAAAACACATAGTTCATGACTTTATGACCATAGCCAGGAAAGCCACTGTGCTGGATCTTACCCACAACTATACCACAGTATCAATGAGTTGATTATTGTTATCACTGTTCGTCTTATTATTTTTTGAGACAGAGTCTTGCTCTGTCATCCAAGCTAGAGTGCTATGGTGTCAGCCTATCTAACTGCAACCTCAGACTCCTGGGCTCAAGCGATCCTCCTGCCTCAGCCTCCTGAGTAGCTGGGACTACAGGCTGCCTTGTGCTCTGACACTGTCTGGGGAGTCGTCTGACACTGCCAGGAGTGTGCTCTGACACTGTCCGGGGTGTGCTCTTACACTCTTGAGAGTGTGCTCTAACACTCTTGGGGTGAGCTCTGACACTGTCCGGGGTGAGCTCTGACACTGTCCGGGGTTAGCTCTGACACTGTCTGGGGTGAGCTCTGACACTGTCTGGGGTGAGCTCTGACACTGTCCAGAGTGTGCTCTCATACTCTTGAGGGTG
>CAUYRT010082034.1:0-17084 GCA_963574885.1 Lepilemur ruficaudatus
GCTATAATGTATCAACTGATTTGTAATCTGTGATAGAAAAATCAATTGTAGTATCATGTTTAAATATTAACAATTTTTCAAATATATGTCATATTATAAATTAAAAAAAATAAAAAATAAAGTAATGAAAGAAAAAAAAAATTAAAAACAACCAATTCATAGTGCCAACCATGTTCAAACATCATATACATTCACAGTTGACACTGGTCCACAGCATTCACCTTCATTAAAACACTTCATCAAAAACTTAAGAACTCTAAGAACATCATTTATCTACAAACACACATAACACAGGATTCCAGCTTCACATATAACAGGATTTAATCAGTTCATTTTCAGTGTTTTTTTTTTAAGGTAGCAACTTATGATGTTTATTATCAAGAAGTTAATCTAATTCTTTATAGAGGAGCAAATTGATAATACAGCAATTCAGTTGGGAGAAAAGATACACTCATGAGAACAAGACTATGGTACACTGCAGTATACCAGGTGCCAAAAACAGTGCCTGGCATAAAGGAACTGGCATTCAATAATTATTTGATTAATGAATAAATGCATGGGTACAACTCTTCCACCAAAAAGTAGTATTTATTTTTTGTTCTCATTAACATCTTATCACATATATAAATAGAGATTATCTGTTAAAGGCATCAAAAGCTGAAAGTTTAGTGTTTAATGTATTTGGCTGCAGTATAAAATGAAAAATCTTTTTATCATAATATCAAACAATGTCTATTTTTATAGGACCACACATAAATATTATTTTATATATTAATGCTAATTATATTGATACTATTAATGTAAGCACTTGCTTATTGTCAATTTCATTATCAACTGCAAGAAAAACGTAACAGAAAAGTAGTTTTGTGTTTTATTGCTATACAGAAATGAATTCATAATCTCTATAGGACTTAAGAGGGAGGGAAGTACTTTTAAAAGTTCAATTAAGTAAACCTTAATTGAACATGAAATATTCAAAATTAAGAAAACTGCTAGTAAATCAGGACAGAAAAATAGTAAGCAACATTCTCAAGTACTAAACCTGTTGAGACAAGAAAGTAAAGAGAAAAAAACATATCAGAGTTGTGGAGAGAGTTATATAAGACTTTATCAACAAAAAGGTAAAAATGATACATTCATATATGTCCTTATATAATAAAAGCCTTCTTCTAAATATTAAAAAAAACTCAACTGACGTAAAAAATTTTGTTTCAAGTTTATTACAATAATCATTTTTACAAATTTGCTTTCAAATGCTGATACTATTTGTTAATTTTTGGCTTTTCCTTTAATTCCACCTTTTGCCTATTAAACATGAAGAATGTTCATATAAATAAACAGTAATTTGCACTTTATGACATCTTTCAGCCCACAATCTTAAAGCATTAACTAATTACCTAAGAAAGAACTATTTATCCTAAATTAGAGTAATCAGAATTAAGAAAGGCAAAGACTTTGTTGCTTTTTTTCTCTATACGTACCATTTTAGAGTTTGACCCTGCTTGTGATATAATCACTATATTTGATAAAATACAGGAAATACTTTACAGAAATTACTGAAAAGCTTATTCCTGGGTATAGCTACAGAACATTTATCCAAATCTTCTGGATTGAAAGTTGTACATTATTACGTGATCATGATTAGCAGGGTTTGCCCACATGCTTTTCTGCTAAATCATTAGATTTAAAGGTTTCATATAATGAGATATTTGCAAGAGCTTATTTAGTAATCGTACCTCATAATCTTCTGATTGCTGTTTATCAGCTTGTACTGCATACAGTATGTGGGCCAACTTGGCCACATTCTTACTGAAAATATTTTGAATTAATTTTAGTCCCTAAATATTGAGGCTTTATTTTCACTAAGTATCACATAGCTACATTTCTGCATATGTCATCATTTATGATAATATAACAACCAAACTCAGGCCCCTGACCTCCAGCTTGCAGGGGTTACTAACTCAAATGAATACTATACTATCTGAGAACAGGAAAAAATTTCTACATACAGTGGTTAATACAAATAAAGTGGTTTTCAGAGACTAAGAAAAACCTGTTTATACTATTTTATTCTTATGGCTAAGCTCTAGTTAGTATTTTTAATTAGGAGATCTAAAGATATGTTGGAAGTGATAAGTCTATAAACCTCATTATGCAACTTATAAGATAGCTCTTATTAAATAAAATGTTATCTAAGAAAAAACAAGAAAATTAACAGGTAATATATACCACTGCTCAAGAGGCATTAGAGAATTTTTAATGATTTAAATCTATCCATTATAATTACAGTATACCGTACTCAAGCCATTTTTCTGAGAAGCTGGAAGGCCAGTTGATGGCAACCATTCCTTTAATCAACCTACTGCTAACCCCCTGGAGAAATCCTTCAGGTAAGCCTTTCTCAACAGCCCCACTGGCCATGGCCTTGAGCGGACCTCAATCATATTAAAGAAAACAAATCCTCAGCAAACACTCTCATCTTTCTGACTTTCTTGTCAGAAAGTAGTATCATTTTCTCTAAGTCATGTTGGTTCAAAATAGCAAAGTGCTTTTTTTTTTGCACCAAAGCCTGTCAAAATTTCCTTTATCATATCTCAAGCACCCATCTCTCTCCAACTTTTTACTTACACTGTCCAACTTCCAATTCCTCATAAAGATACTAGATTAATTTTCCTAAAAGACCCCTTGTCCCATCTCACTCTACTGTTGGAAAGTCCCCACTGACTCTACTATCTTTTGCAGTTTCTCAAAGTAAGGATAGGCTACCTGCAGCAGAATCACCCATGTATTTGTTAAGATGCACTGGCCAAATCTATACTCAATCAAAAGTTCTGGCAGTAAGATCCAGAATTTCACAAACTTTCTACTTGATTCTTATGTACACAGAAGCTTGTGAACCTACAGAATGAAGCAAACACCACCACCACCAAGAATAATACCCAACTTATTAAGTGCTTAATGTGGGCTACGCCCTGTTCTAAAAACTTTACATGGATAAATTCTTAATCCTCCTAACAACCCTATGAGATAGATAGTCTTACTATCACCACCTGACACATGAGGAATAAGGTAGAGAAAGGTTAAGTAACCTGCCCTCCATCACACAGCTAGAAGGTGGCGGAAATAAGATTAAAGCTCAGGCAGTGTCCATCTAGAGTCTATGTTCTTAAGTACTACTGCTTCAGTTCATCATTCATGGGGACTGAATCTCAAAACTTAGCCTTCCCAGAATGAATTCCTAATACCATCCATAATGAACGTGCTGCAGGCAGATTCTTACTGTATCACAGAAGTCAACAGAGCCTCAGACCGAAAGAAAGAAAGCATTCATTATGTTTGATAATAAACTCAGGAGAACAAACTTTAGAATTAGTTTGTCATATCCACAAAATAACTTGCTAGAATTCTAATTGGGATTGTGATGAATCTATAGATCAAATTGGAATGACTGACATCTTGATGACATTGAGTGTTCCTATCTGTGAACCTGGAATATCTCTGCATTTATTCAGTTCCTCTTTATCAGACCTTTGTTGTCTGCCTCATATAGATTTTATACATATTTTGTCAAATTTATACCTAAATATTTCATTTTTAGGGTGGTATGGTAAATGATATTGTGTTTTTAAATTTAAATTCCACTTTTTCATTGCTGGCATATAGAAAGTTAGTTTATATTTGTATATTAATTTTGTGTCCTGCAACTTTGCTATAATTACTTATTTATTCTGGGAGTTTTTATTGATTCTTTCAGATTTTCAACATATATGATATCAACTGTGAAGAAAATCTTATTTCTTCCTTCCCAATATGCCTTTTTTTTCCTTTTCTTGTCTTAATGTGTTAGCTACGACTTCCAGTGCCAGTACAATGTTGTAAGGGAGTGGAGAGAAGGGATATCTTTGCCTTGTTTCTCATCTTAGCAGGAAAGCTTCTATTTTCTCATCACTAAGTATGGTATTAGCTGGAGGTCTTTGTTGTTCTTTATCCAAGTGAGGAAGCCCCTCCCTTTCTAGGCTTGCTAAGAATTTTTATCATGAGTACTGAATTTTGTCAAATACCATTTCTGTATCTATTGATATGATCATGTGAATTTTCTTCTTTTGTTTGTTGATAGGATGAATTACGTTATTTTTGAACGTTGAACTGGCCTTGTATATGCAACATAAATCCCACTTGGTCATGGTGTATAATTGTTTCTGCACACAGTTGGATTAGAGATTTGTCAATATTTTGTGGGAAATTTTTACACCTATTTTCATGTCTGGTTTTAGAATCAAAATGAGGCCAGCCTCACAAAGTGAGTTAGAATGTTTTTCTTCTGCTTCTATCTTCTGGAAGAGACTGGAGAGAACTGGTTTAATTTCTTCTTCAAAGGTGTAGAATTCACTCTGAACCAACCTGGGCCTGGTGCTTTCTGTTTTGGAAGTTGTTATTTATTCAATTTCTTTAATACATATAGGCCTATTTATTTCTTCTTGTGTGAGTTTTAGCAGATTGTATCTTTGAAGAAATTAGTCCATTTTATCTAGGTTATCAAATTCTGGGGCATAGAGTTGTTCATACTGTTCCTTTACTATCCTTTTAATGTTCATGGAATTTGTAGTGAAATCCTCTATTTCTTTTCTTTTCTTTCTTTTTTTTTTTTTTTTTTTTTGGAGACAAGTTCTCCTTCTGTTGCCAGGCTAGAGTGCAGTGTCATCATCATAGCTTACTGCAACTTCAGACTCCTGGGCTCAAGTGAGTCTCCTGCCACAGCCTCCCAGGTAGCTAAAACTACAGGTGCGCACCATCATGCACAGGTAATTTTTCTATTTTTGGTAGAAATGGGGTCTTGCTCTTGCTCAGGCTGGTCTTGAACTCCTGATCTCAAGCGATTCTCTTGCCTTGGCCTCCCAAAGTGCTGGGATTACAGGTGTGAGCCACTGCGCCTGGCCTCATTTCCAATGTTAGTAATTTGTGTCATCTTTCTTTTTGAGAGGCTTATTAATTTTACTGATCTTTTCTAAGAATGACATTTAGGTATCATTGATTTCTGCTCTAATTTTTATTATTTATTTTCATCTGCTTACTTTGGATTTAATTTGCTCCTCTCTTTCTAGTTTTCTAAGATGGAAGCTTAGACTATTAATTTCGGATCTTTCTTCTTTTGTAGTTTATGCATTCAATGCTATAACTTTTTCTCTAAATACTGCTTTTGCCATATCCCACAAATTTTGGTAAGTTATGTTTTCATTTTCACTCAGTTCAAAGTATTTTTAAATTTCTCTAAGATTTCTTCTTTGACTCATGTATTATTTATAATTGTGTTGTTTAATATCCAAGTATTTGGGGATTTTTCAGCTTTCCGTTATTGATATCTAGTTTAATTCCACTGTGGTCTGAGAGTAGATATTATATAATTTCTATTCTTTTAAATTAGTTAGGGTGTGTTTTATGGCCCAGGATGTGGTCTGTCTTGGTGACTGTTTCATGTGGGCTTGAGAAGAATGTGTATCATGCTGTTACTGAATAAAGTAGTTGATAGATTTCAATAATATTTAGTTAATTGATGGTGCTGTTGAGTTCAGCCTCCATGTCCTTACTAATTTTCTGCCTGCTGGATCTGTTCATTTCCAATAGAAGGATATTGATGTCTCCAACTTTATGTCAATTCATCTGCTTTTCTTTGCATTTCTGAAAGTCTCACTTATTTTGATGCTATGTTTTTAGGCACACACATGTTAAGTATTGCGTGTCTTCTTGAGGAATTGTCCTTTATCATTATGTAATGTCCCCCTTTATCCCAGATAACTTTCCTTGCTATGAAGTCTGCTACTTGTGAAATTAATATAGGTATTCCTGCTTTCTTTTAGTATTAGCATGATGTGTATCTTTCTCTGGTCACTTATTTTTAATTTACATGTATTTTTATATTTGAAGTGGATTTCTTATAGGCAACATACAGTTGGGTCTTGATTCTGATCCATGCTGACAAACTATTTTTATTTAATTGTTGTATTCAGTCTATTGCCTTGAAAAGTATTATTGATATAGCTGGATTAATATCTACTGTATAAGTTATCATTTTCTATTTGTTGCCCTTTTTCTTTGTTCTTATTTTGGTCTTTCACTCTTATTTTCCCTTTTGTGGTTTTAATTGAGCATTTCATATGACTCCATTTTCGTTCAGTCTATCAGTTTTACTTTTTTTTTTTAACTTTTTTTTAGTGGTTGTCGTAGAGTCTAATACATAGATTTACAACTAATTCAAGTCCACTTTCAAATAAATATATTTCAAACAAATATATACCACTTCATAGATAATGCAAGTGCCTTATAACAAAATAATCCTAATTATTCCCTCTCATCCCTTGTATCATCATTCATTTCACTTACATGTAAGCATATAGATGCGTATGTATATAAATACACACACAAATACATTGTTGCTATTATTTTGTACAAATTGATCTGTTAAATCAATTAAAAATAAGACTTTTAAAAATTTTACCTGTATTTACTTCCTCTGCAATGCTCTTCATTTCTTTATGTAGATCAGATATATCACTTTTCTTCTCTCTGAAGAACTTCTTTTAATATTTATTGCAGGGCAGATCTGCTGGCAACAAATTTCTCCAATTATTTCATCTGGAAAGTCTTTATTTCTCCTTCACTTTTGAAGAATAACTTCACAGGGTATAGATTTTTAGGTTGGAGGCTTCTCTCTCTCCGCCAATACTTTAAATATTTCACTGCACTCTCTTCTTATTTGCAGTTTCTGAGGAAAAGTTGGATGTAATTCTTATGTTTCTTCTCTCACACCGGCTTCTTTCCAGATTTTCTATCTTGGATTTCCTGCATTTGAATATGATACATCTATGTGTAGTTTTTTGCTGTTGCTGTTTTATTTTTTATTTTTTTGACATTTATCCTGCCTAGTGTTTTCTGGGCTTCCTGGATTTGTGGTATCTCATATCATCTTGGGGGTTAATTTCTGTTGTTATTGTTTCAAATATAATATTTCTTCTGTTCCTTTCTCTTTCTTTTCCTTCTGGTATTCCATCATGAATATGCTACACATTTTGTAGCTGTCCCACAGTTCTTCCGTTTAATTTCTTTCAGTCTTTTTTCTCATTGCTTTTCCATTTTGGAATTTTCTAATGACACATCCTGAAGTTTTGAGATTCTTTCCTCAGCTGTGTGATGTCTACTAATAAGCCCATCAAAGGCATTCTTCATTTCTGTTAGTGTTTTTCATCTCTAGCATTTTCTTTTTTTATTTTTCTTAGAACTTCCTTCTCTTTGCTTACACTGCCCATCTGCTCTTGCATGCCATTTACTTTATCCCTAGAGCCCTTAGCATTTCAATCATGGTTGCTTCAAATTACTGGCCATATCTGAATCTGGTTCTGTTGCTTACTCTGTCTCTTTAAATTGTGGTGTTGTCTGTCTTTTAGTATGTTCTGTAATTTTTTCTTGAGAGCTGGACATGATGTACCAGGTAAAGGGAACTGCTGCAAATAGGCCTTTCATAATGTGGTGATAAGGAATGGCTGGGGTGGGGGGATTCTGCAGTTCTATGATTAGGTCTCAGTCTTTTAGTGGGCATGTACCTCTGAACTATGAACTTCACAGATAACTTCTCAGGCTCTCTTCACCCAGGGTGGCCAGAGTGAGCTGGAGCTGGGTATTTCCCTTTCCTCTAATAAAACCCCAATTGTCTAAGCTCTGGTGAAACTGTCTCTTGAGGGTAGGCATTACTAAGAACAAAATGTTCTGGCATATTTCAAAATGGTTCCTTTTCTCTTCCCACTGTCAGAAGCCCAAGAGGATTTTTCTGTGACACTCAATGTGAGAGCCTGGTTGAGCTCCTGGAGGTAAAACTCACAAAAGTGGTCACCCATGAAGCTTTTTACTTTCAGGCTTGTACACTCTGAGTCCTGGCAATTTGTCAATTACAGTTCAAGTTTTCCTACCCCTGGCACTGATTCCCATGCAGGTTTCTGTTCCTAAAAGTCATGACTCTCTGTATTTGCCTGCCGGTCTCTCTTCAATTTTGAGGGTAGTAGTTTATCCATAACCTTGCATCTATGACAGATCTAAGAAAAGTTGTTAATATTTTAGTTTGTTCAGTTTTTTTGTTGTTTACTTCTTGATGGAATGACAACTTCCAGGCTCCTTATGTACTGGACTGGAAACTGGAAGTCTCCTCATTTTTTAAATTATAAATTTTATGGATAGGTGGTACAATTTAGTTCGATTTCCCCTTTTTAAAAACAAAAGAGCAGGGAGACAGGAAAATTAAAGGTTTGTCCAACTACCCAGATCTATTTAATGCCATCAGAACCTGTTTAGACTTCAGTAGTCCCTACTTCTTATCTGCAACTAAAAAGCAAATGTTTTAATGGAACCAGTTATGTTGAAAGAAAAAAAATTAGTTCATATAGGTATACATACCGAACTATTAATATTTATAAGAACATGATTTGATGGAATTTGCTCTAAAATGTGAAACAAAGTGTAGGAATAATTAAAACACGATTGCTCATGCATCATAAACATGATGGGCAAAGTTTTTATTATACTAATTTCCTACATTGTATATGATTTAAGTTTTCCACAGTCAAATGTTACAAACATGGTAGAGTAGAAAAGAATGAAACAATTGCTTATTTTGACTTCAATTATCCATTCATTACTACTGAAAGAACTGATGCTATCATTAGAAGGGTCAAGTAAACACACATTGAAAGTTAACACCAACTTAAAAATTACTTGGCTTAGCATAGCTACCAAATCATTGAGGTAAAATAAACTCTACCTTACCAATTTTATAAATCAAACTGCTTTATTTATATAAAATTTACAATCATATTTCTCTAAATTTCTCCATTATTTAATAGCTCATAGCTATCATAGTACCTTAGCACCAACTGAAATCAAACAGACTTCATTTTATATACTTAACTACGAACCTCTTATACAATATTAGCTCAATTTGCTTTTTTATTCTTAAATGAAATATTTTGCCTGTAGCAGAGGAACTTTCAGCAATGGTATAATTTGCACAAGATTCTAAAAAGAATGCTCATTAATCCAAACAATAGAATTGAACTTCCTGTATTTTATCCTTAGAAAGCCAAAGAAAAAGCCATCAAATTCAGTATCAATTAAAGCAAATACAGAAAACAGCCAAAGGCATTTAAGTCAGTTAATATTTGCTCTTCTCCCAAGAAGGCTTCCCTAGGAGAGTAGATACCCCAGCTGACTGCTTCTTTAGTCACCAATCGTAGATAAATTAATTCAGTTGGGAAAACATTTGTACCTTAATATGATAACTGCAAGTCTCTGCTATCTTTTCATTAATATTGTATTAATTACTACAAAGTATGTAGTTTTATTTCTTAGACTTATCTGGTTGAATATAGAAAAAAAGCTCCTTAAAATTTATGTCTTTTTCAATTGGGTATTTTCTGTAGAGCCTGGCAGAATAATTAACTTTGAAATTAAGTAAGGGTATCAAACACTACTTATCTTTCTAAATTAGGGAACAAAAGCTTGAAGAGATACCCTTAAAAATATCCACTCACTCTCAGTACTCTCAAAATTCTCAGTGGTGTCCCCTTCAAGACTTCAACCACCAGTAACCAACTAAACCAGGAAAAATGAGCCTCCCTAGGATCATAAATTGAAGGAGGGTACGGGAAAGGGGAGGTAGATATAGCAATGTAAGGTACGTATTTTTAAGTGTCTAGAACCTATTACAATAACTGATTTAGAAATGAATATACATACTGACCATGTGAGCATTATACAAGTATACCATTAGTGTGTAACAAATTAATTAAACAGTTATAAGTAAAAGAAGACTAGGTTAGCAATATATTAACTCTTGTCCTGATAAAACAACTGTGAACCATTAAAAAAAGAGAGAATGAGAGAAATAGAGCCTTTCCTATGTGAACTCTTGACAAAAGGTTACATATATGGAGAAAAGAAAAATGAAATAGCAGAGCTCTATTTTCATATCCTTACTATTAAGATAATAATTAGAATGTAAGATAAATCCAGTTAAGAATTTAAAAAAAAATTATTTAGTTCACTTCACTTTGCATTGCTAATATATCAGACCCCCAAGAGAGTTACAGGGTTAGCATTTGAACAAACTGGCTTTAGTTAAAGCACTAGCCATCAAACTGCTCCATATGTGGTTAGGAGAATAAAACAATTACAAGTTTAGACTCTAAATCTCTGATTTTGGGTGTTGTGATTCCTTAACATGCAAGGGATATTTTTAACAAGAATTGCAAACCAATGAGCCTTCATTATGTATAAGAAACAGAAAAACCAAGCCTTTAAGAATAATGTACAGACTTTTCCAGTATAGGAGGGTGTTAACTCACTTGTGAACATAAAGGTAAAGATGAAGAGAACAGTTCAAGTGGGACCTGGATCTTGGTGATTCAAGAATCTCAAGACAGAAAGGAACTTGAAATGTCATCTTGTCTAGACCCTTCACTAGACACACTCCTGAAAACTCACCATCCAACACTGGCTTGAACCAACTTCTAAAAACAGAATTTCCAAGCAAACAGCCTATACTATTCTATTTCCAGTCTGCTCTAATTGTTAGTGCTTCCCTGAGTGAAAATCTGCCTTCCTGCAGCTTTCAGCCACTAGTTCTTTCCTTTTAGAAACAGACCATGTCAAATCTGTCTTCCACCCGGTAACCCACAAGTATTTGAAGCACCCCCTCTAGTTTCCTCAAAGGCTTTTTCTTTATTCTTACATAGGGACAAGGATTCAGAAGACACCATTACACAAGTCACAAACTGACGGACAAGAACATTTAGTCCTGAGACACGTTTGTTTACCTGCTCAGTATTTTTAAAATTTAATAAAGAAGCATGGATTCTTGGCTTCTCTTGAAAAACACTGGACTGGTGACAGTGAGCTGTAGCTGTGTAATGGCAGAGTAGCCTCTTCCTTCAGACGGGACATCCTGCTCCAGTTCACCAGGCTCTACCAATCACGTGTCATCTCTCAGAAAGAACCTATCTGCCCAAGCTATCTAAAAATAGTCATCTTACCACCCCCACTCTCTTCTGTATTTTTGTCAATGCTCTTCTAAAGTAAAATAATTATCTCTTGAAAAA
This sequence comes from Lepilemur ruficaudatus, assembly GCA_963574885.1. Classification (NCBI taxonomy): domain Eukaryota; kingdom Metazoa; phylum Chordata; class Mammalia; order Primates; family Lepilemuridae; genus Lepilemur; species Lepilemur ruficaudatus. The sequence goes on from CAUYRT010082034.1 coordinate 11,139, forward strand.
ATTATCTCTTAAACTTCTACTCTGATGTGGTCTGTTCAACATCAAGTATATACTCCTACTTATCTCTCGATGTGGAATATAAATATATACTTATAATTTTTTAAACTGGTCACTTAAAACTGTTCAATACCATACAACAGCTTAGGTTTTTTTGGCAGCCTCATTAATGTTTTGACTCATTGACCAACAAATCTCCCAGTCTTGGGCCAAGACTGGTAAACAAATCTGCCATGTTATACCACATTTCTCTCATTCAATAACTGCCATCATTTGGAAAAGCCAAACTTGGTGCCTTGCATTTGTTCCTATTAAATTTCATCTTTTGAATAAGTGTAAGACTTGTCTCCTAAGCCACGTAACGCTAGCCTATAATAGATACCAGCCATTACGGAATTATGTAAGAGTTTGTGTCTACAGCAAAGATGCACTAAAATGTTTTCTGTTACATTCAAGAATTATAGATTCTAAGATAATTTATTTAGTTGAGTTTCAAGCTAATAGACACCCTACATAACAATCCTTGAGATGTTTAAACACTACTAGTACACATAAGGTAGAAGAATTCTCCTGAATATGAACTCAAATTTGGTTCTTCTAACTTTTGTCCTTAAATATTTGAAAGGGAAAGGAAAAAGGATGCTACCTCTTCTATATGATGCACATGACCTTTTCTTTTGAGACAGGACCTCACTCTGTTTGCCCAGGCTGCAGTGCAGTAGCACTAACATAGCTCACTGTAACCTCAACCTCCTGGGTTCAAGCCATCTACTCACCTCAGCCTTGAATAGTTTACACAACAGGTGTGTGTCACCACACCCAGCAAATTTTTTTTAAAATTATTTTTTGTAGAGACAAGGTCTCACTATGTTGTCCAGGCTGGTCTCAAACTTCTCGCCTCAAGCAATCCTCCCACCTCAACCTCCCAAAATGACTGATTACAGGTGTGAGCCACTGTGCCCTGCCAACATGACCTTCTTTTTTACATGTCTGAAAACACTTATTTGTATCTTCCTCAGGTTTATTCTGTTCATGAGTAGGCAACACCTAACTAGGGGTTTTGTGGGGCTAATTACAAAGGCAGAAAGATATACATATAAAGATCAGTCCTTTCCTGGAGAAAAGAAGTAGAGTATCATGCAAAGGCTTCCTGAAAGAGGCAGCACTTAAAATAAACCTTCAAGTACATGTATCAACAGATATATTAATACCACGATTCAACCCTTAGTAAATATTCTTGCCTCTTTAAAGGTGGTTCTAGTGTAGATGATGAAGAATATTATAAAGATCAAAGCTCTGTCTTGAAAGTTATAACTATGAACATCCTTTCTCCCGACAATACAGATACAAAAATAGTCACTGAAATTACATGGCATTGTTACTATAATTAGAAGTGCTTACCTCCTGCTTTATTCTCTATTATTCCTTCCAATTATCTTAAGTTTCATTTCCAACACCCTTATAAAGAAACCGTATTTGGACTTAAATTATATATACATTTTAAGAACATAATGCCACTCAGACCATGGGCTTATCATTTAAAATTATTTTTCCAAATAACAACATTATAAAAAGTTAAGCAATAGAGGGAACCTCTTTTAGAAGTTTTCCAGTCTAATTCCTTCATTTTATTAAAGAAGCAACTCAATAAGCATTTATAGAGTTACTCTGGGCAAGCTGATCCACTTAAAACTTCATTAAACATTTTCAGGGCTCCTACTATTGTATGCAATGCACTATGTCAGATGCTATGAAGGTTATAAATATGACTAGATATAGATCCTGCCCTCAAAGAGCTTGCATTTAGCAGATACTTAAAACTAATAAATAATGTTAATTCAGGCTAGGAAACAGTAGATGAAGGCTGCCAGTTCTAATTTTTCATCATGGACTCCTTCCCTTAAGCATCTGCCTCTGTCTAAATGCCTAAAAATTATTTTGTTTGTTCTTGTACTTACATGCTCAAACTTCGCGGCCCACCAACAGTACGTATTTTGTCGGCACCCATTCAAGTCTGACTGCTGGTTCTGAAATCTCTTAATTGAAGAGAGAGGCAGGAGTCCCTCAGGCTTTTATAGACCCAAGCAAGAGGAAGGAAAGGGAGTTTCCCCCACTGTATGTGATACCAGGCAATTCAAAACAGCTGAGCAGGTGCCGTGAGAGAAGCAAATGTCAATGAAATCAAGGATTCACTTATTCATGTAACAAATATTTATTCAGTGTCTAACATCTGCCAGAAGGTATACCAGACACAAAGGCCACAATGTTAAGGAAAAGGGGCATGTCACTGCTCTCCTGGAGCTCATAATCTAATTTGAGCTCTCTCAAGACTATACACAGCAGGTAAATGGAATAATCTCTTCAGGGCCACTACATAACAAAACACAAATTATCAAGCAACACTCACAACTTATTAAAATCTTCCTAGGTGATTCTGACAAGGTACTTCCCTGCATACCAAATGCCACTCAAAGCATTGATGCGTTGGACCTAAGGGAGATCTGGTAAGACAAAGTGTGCCACATGTTGGCAACTCATCACTGTACAGGTAGAACAACAAACAGAAAGAGCACATTTTGAGGGTGAAGGGGTGGCAACTCCTCTCTATATTAGAAGCATCTGCATAGCCAGAGACAGCAAAGCTTGGGAATTATTACGTGTTAATTAGAAAAGTAACATTTGTGAAAGAAAAATCAGAAAGACTAGAACAGGTGCTAAGGCCTTTAATCTAACATCCTTACCACCAAGGGTGTTTTAACCATATTTAAGTACCATTGCAAAGTAACAGCATGATTTAAATAGTGCTCAATCTGGCACTTAGAATCATTACTGCTGTAATCATCTCATCACATCTTCTTATTCCGCTGTTGTTCTGAAGATTCAGGGAGTCTATATATTAACATGAAAGATCTTATCGTAACAGTGATTTTTAACACCTCCAGAAAATAGTCTGTTGTTGATGGAATGCCTAGCTTAAGATCTGCTTTTCAACAAACAAAACTTTTTCTTCTTCAGTTATGATCTTGGCTGACAATTCTGTAAGAGAAAAATGTAATTTCAGAAATATGGAAAAGGCTAAATTTCTTTTACTGAAATGATCCCCAAAAAGTCAATAAATTTCAATCCATTATAATCCTAGGATTAGCTAAATTTTTAGTTGTACATTATCTGTACTTTACTTTAAAATACTGTTGATTTGAAACGTTTTTTCTCCACAACTCACAGTAAGAAATACATTTTACATCACTAAGCAATGACATACACATATATGACTGAAAGGAAAAAGTTCAAAAAATATTTATTACACGCAATGTACTCCTATCTCATTCTATCTTACCCATTCTATATAATGGTAGCAAAAGATACTGGTCTCACTGATATGATTTCAGAACCCACTGACAGATCACAGTTGTAATTTGAAAAAATACCAATACAGACAGTATGATGTATTTCTGTGTGCAAGTTAGCACTTGAAGGACCTAATCAGAAATTACTACTCCAGGAGTGATTAGTTAACAAGTAAAAGACTATAATCAGGATTTTAACTCCAGAGACGGATGAATCCAGTGTTTTTGCCAGCATCTAATATCTTTACCTTCATTTCCAATGAAAGGTTCAACTATAAGCACAAAAGATGTTAGAAATAAATTTTGTTGTGGTAATAAAATGTATTCAAAATGTGTAACTGGCCAGAAATACCATATAAGCTCCCCCATCTTTGTATGAAGGCAGTAGAATTATCTGGCATGTCTAGCAGCATAACATCTTCTGAGTTGCACACATCATTAAACTCTTCAGGTCTTCTTCCTGCACCAAATACCCTCTGTCTTAGTTCACTTGGGCTGCTCTAACAAAACACCCTAGACTGGGTAATTTATAAACAACAGAAATTTATTGCTTACAGTTCTGGAGGCTGGAAAGTCCAAAATCAGGTTGCCAATAGGTTCAATGTCTAGTGAGAGTCTGTTGCTCATAGATGGTACCTTCTATGTGTCCTCACATGGCAGGAATATACAAACTTCCTTAGGTCTCTTTTATAAAGGCACTAATCCCATTCATGAGAACTCCACCTTCATGACCTAATCACTTCCTAAAGGCCCCACTTCTTAATGCTATTGCATTGGGGATTAGGCTTCAACATATGAATTTGGGGGGATACAAACATTCAGACCACGCACCCTCTCCCAAATTTGTAGAAGATCCTGATGGCTGGTCAGACCACAAAGTTAGTTCACCTACTATCTGAATGTTATCTTCTTGCCTTGATGCTGATCAGAGTGTGTTTAAAAGTACAAAACAGGGAATTTACTGGCCTATGAAACAGAGTTCCATAATTATTTTTGTGTCTGCTTGCTAATAAAGGTTTGTAGGGTGGGGCATAATTTTGTTTGAGACTTCAGTTCACCTGTAGCAAGGCTGTGATAGTTACCAAAAAAACATGAAAAATACGAATGACATTTGACCAGTGGAACAGAACAGAGAAGCCAGATATAAAACCATCCTCATATAGCAATCTAATCTTTGACAAAGCAGACAAAAACATACACTGGGGAAAAGAATCCTTATTCAATAAATGGTGCTGGGAAAACTAGATAGCCACATGTAGAAGATTGAAACAAGATCCATACCTTTCACCTCTCACAAAAATTAACTCACTCTGGGTAACAGACTTAAACCTAAGGTATGAAACTATTAGAATTCTAATAGAGGAAAACGTTGGAAATATTCTTCTAGACATTGGCCTAGGCAAAGAATTTATGAAGAAGACCCCAAAGGCAATCAGAGCATCAACACAAATAAATAAAAGGGACCTGATCAAATTAAAAAGCCTCTGCACACCCAAAGAAACTGTCATGAGAGCAAACAGACAACCTACAGAATGGGAGAAAATTTTCACAAGCTACACATCTGATAAAGGGCTGATAACTAGAATCTACGTGGAACTTAGGAAAATAAGCAAGGAAAAATCAAACAACCCTATCAAAAAGTGGGCAAAGGACATGAACAGAAACTTTCCAAAAGAAGACAGAATAGGCCAGGTGCGGTGGCTCACACCTGTAATCCTAGCATTCTGGGAGGCTGAGGTGGGAGAATTGCTCAAGGTCAGGAGTTCAAAATCAGCCTGAGCAAGAGTGAGACCACGTCTCTACTAAAAATAGAAAGAAATTAATTGGCCAACTAAAAATATATAGAAAAAATTAGCCAGGCATGGTGGCGCACGCCTGTAGTCCCAGCTACTCGGGAGGCTGAGGCAGAATGATTGCTTGAGCCCAGGAACTTGAGGTTGCTGTGAGCTAGGCTGACGCCACGGCACTCTAGCCTGGGCAACAGAGTGAGACTCTGTCTCAAAAAAAAAAAAAAGAAGACGATGACAGAATAATGGCCAACAAATACATGAAAAAATGCTCAACCTCTCTAATCATCAGGGAAATGCAAATCAAAACCACAATGTGATATCACTTGTCTCCAGTGAGTATGGCCTTTATTAAAAAGTCCCAAAACAATAAATGTTGGTGTGGATGCAGAGAGATAGGAACACTCCTACATTGCTGGTGGGACTGCAAACTAGTTCAACCTCTGTGGAAAGCAATATGGAGATACCTTAAAGCGATACAAATAGATCTACCATTTGATCCAGCAATCCCATTATTGGGCATCTACCCAAAAGAACAAAAGACACTGTATGAAAAAGACACCTGCACTCAAATGTTTACAGCAGCACAATTCACAATTGCAAAGAAGTGGAAACTACCCAAGTGCCCATCAATACATGAGTGGATTAATAAAATGTGGTATACGTATATCATGGAGTACTATTCAGCTATAAGAAACAATGGTGATATAGCACCTCTTGTGTTTTCCTGGATAGAGCTGGAACCCATTCTACTAAGTGAAGTATCCCAAGAATGGAAAAATAAGCACCACATGTACTCACCAGCAAATTGGTTT
>CAUYRT010082036.1:0-15871 GCA_963574885.1 Lepilemur ruficaudatus
TAATTTCTTTCTATTTATAGTAGAGACGGGGTCTCGCTCTTGCTCAGGCTGGTCTTGAACTCCTGACCTTGAGCTATCCACCCGCCTCGGCCTCCCAGAGTGCTAGGATTACAGGCGTGAGCCACCGCGCCCGGCCTTGTATGTGACTTCTTTTAGTGTATTTTTCTAACATTTTAAAATAGCTTTGTTTAAGTGTGAATAACCTACAACAAACTGCACATGTTTAAAGTGTACAATTTGATAAGTTTTGACATATGTTTATACCCATGAACCCACCACCGTAATTAAAATATTGAGCATATCCAACACCTCCAAAAGTTTCCCTCAGGCCCCCTTGTAAATCATTCCCCCTATCTCCAGGCAACCACTGACTTGCTTCCTGTCACTATAGATTAGAATTTTATATAACTGAAATCATGCAGAATGTACACTTTTGTGTCCAACTTCTTTCACACAACATAATATTCGTAAGATTCATCCATGTTGTTTCATGTATCAAGTCAATTCATTTTTTTATATTGACAAATAATAATTGTACATATTCATGGGATACATAGTGATGTTTTGATATAGAGAATGTATAGTGATAAGGTCAGGGTAATTAGCATATCCATCATCTCAAACATTTATAATTTCTTTGCTTTGGGAACATTCAATATCCTCCTTCTAGCTATTTGAAACTATATAATATATTGTTGTTAACTCTAGTCATCCTACAATGGTTTAGAAAACTAGAACTTATTTTTCTTATCCAGCTACGATTTTGTATCCTTTAACAAATCTCTCCCTCGTCAATTCCTTTTTATTGCTGAGTAGTATCCCACGGTGCGATATAACAAAATATGTTTGTCTATTCATTTTTATTAGGTATTTGAGTTGTTTCTGCTTTTTGACAATGGTAAATAAAGCTGCAAGAACATTTGTGTACAAGTTTTTGTGTGGACATGTTTTCCATTCTCTCTAGGAGTGAAAAGGCTGGATAAAATAAGTGTAAATTTAACTTTATGACACTGCCAAAGTGCTTTCCAAAGTGGCTGTACTGTTTCAAAATCCTGCCAGCAGTGAATCAGAGTTCCAGTTGCTACATGTCTTTACCAAAACTTGGTATTGACATTCTTTTTATTTCAATTGCTAGTACGCTGTATATCGGTACATTATTGCAGTTTTAACTGTCATTTCCTGAATCACTAATTTCATGTGTTTAAGAGCCTTTTTGTATCTTCTTTTATAAACTGACTCTTCAAAATTTTTAGCCCATTTAAAAAAATTGGTTTGTTTCAATAAGTCTGTTGTTCTGAGTTGTAATAGCTTTTTATGAATTCTGGATACAAGTCCTTTGTCACATATGTGATTTGCAAATATTTTCTTCCAGTTTGTAGCTTATCTTTTTATTCTCCTAAAGTGTCTTTCATAAAGTAAAAGTTTCACATTTTATGAAGTCCAATAAACCAATTTTTCTTTTTTATGGATCAAACTTTCGGTGTTATATCTAAAAAGTCTTTGCCTAACCCAAGGTCACAAAGATTTTTTTCCTATGTCTTGTCTAAAAGTTTTATAGCTTTAGGTTTTATGTTTAGATCTAATATCTATCTTGAATTCATTTTTATATAATGCATGACATTTAAGTCAAGGTTCTTTTTTTAAAAAAATGGACAGATGTCCAATTTTTTCAGCATTATTTGTTGAAAAGACTATGTTTTCCCCATTGAATTGCCTTTTCATCTTTGTCAAAAAGTCTCTTTTCATATGTCTCTTTCTGGGCTCTCTCTTCCATCCCATTGATCTATGGGATACCAATACCACAGTCTTGATTACCTAGCTTTCTATAAATCTTAAAATCATTTAGTACTATTACTCCAATTTTATTTTTCTCCAAATACTGTCTTGGCTTTTCTAATTACTTTGCCTTTCCATATTAATTTTAGAATAAGCTGGTCTATATCTGCAAGAAACCACCTAGGATTTTGACAGACATTGCATTAAATCTATAGATGATTTGGGAGAATTGACATTTTAACCATGTTAAGACTTCCAATTCATGAACATGGTATGTCTCTCCATTATTTAGGTTTACTTAATTTCTTTCATCAGCATTTTGTAGTATTTAGCATATAAACCATGCACATGGCTGGGAAAGCAGCTTTGAAGAAAATCATTCTGCATGACATCCAGTTGGCTTTTTCAGTTAGAAATCTCATGTCTTCCATCAACTTTGGGAAATTTCATCATATTACTTCTTTAATAATTTGCTCCCTTCCTTCTTTTTGGAATTTCTAAAAGTTGGATATTAGATGGTAAACCTCTTGAATTTTTCATCTTTATTGCTTTTCTTTCTTCCTTTCTTTCTCTTTTTTCTTCATTGTGGAAGAGTTCCTTATCTTTATCTCCCAGTCCTCTGTAGCAGGCAGAATTCTATGATGGTTCCCAAGATTCCTGCCCTTAGGTGTACACACCCTGTATAATTCCTTCCCCTTGAGTGTGGGTGGGACCCATGAATAGAATGGGATACTACGTCCACGATTAGGTTATATGGCAAAGGTAAAGGGATTTACCTTTATTTGCAAGTGTCATTAAGGTCCTAAATCAGTTTATTTTTAATTAATCAAAAGATATTATTCTGGGTAGGCCTGACTTAATCAGTGAGCTCTTCAAAGGAGGTCTAGGAGTCAGAGACAGAAGTCAGGGGCCTTGAATAAGAAAACAGCCATGTTGTGACTTGCCTTTGGAAAGGGGTACCATCTGGTTGCCACGTGTCTCATTCTTATGACTTTAAGGAACTGAATTCTGCCAACAACCTGAAAGAGCTTGGAAAAAGACCCTGAGATTCCAATGAGAATGCATCTCAGGGACACCTTGATTGCAGTCTTGTGAGACTCTGAGCAGGGAACCTTGCTGTGTTGTGCCTGGACTTCTGACCTACAGAAACTGAGACAATAAATGTTTTTTTTTTGTTTGTTTGCTTTTGTTTTTGTTTTTGTTTTGAGGCAGGGTCTCGCTCTGTTACTCAGGCTGGAAGGCAGTGGCATCATCATAGCTCACAGCAACCTCAAACTCCTGGGTTCAAGCAATCCTCCTGCCTCAGCCTCCCGAGCAGCTGGTGCGTACCACCACATCCTGCCAATTTTTATCTTTCTTTGTAGAGACAGGGTTTTGCTATGTTCCCCAGGATGGTCTCAAACTCCTGGCCTCAAGCAATCCTCCCTCCTCCGCCTCACAAAGTGCAAGTACCACAAGCATGAGCCACTGTGCCCAGCCTAATGTGGGTTGTTTTAAGTCACTGAGCTTATTGTAATTTGTTATGCAGCAATAGAAAATTAATACACCTTTTATGACACTTTACTTCGCCAATTATATTTTTAATTTCCAAGAGTTCATCATTTTTTAAATTAATTTATTTCAAATAAGTAATATCTTCACCTGATTCAAAAGTCAAAGCAATATACAAAGATTTACATTGAAAACTTCTGCAAAGACCTCAATTATATTCTTTGTTCTTATTTTTTATAGCCTTCTATTCTTGTTTCACAGCTGTAATATATTCTCAAATTTCTCTGGATACTATTTGGTGTTTTATTTAAAGCTACCTTTAGTTCCCTGAATTAACTCTGCATGTTTCATTTATCTTGTGATTTCTCTTTAAAGTTCCAACCTTTCCTCATATGTCTAATGTTCTTTTGTTTCCTGTTCATCTTTTAAAATGAGACTATAGAGAGTCTGACTGGGAGCTGGGTGTATATGAGCAGACCTTGACAATAGGCAGATTTTGCTTAAGGACAGTGGAAAGGGAGCTGTTTATTAATCTTTTGCAGATGCTGGGGGGTGGGGTCCAAATATCAAACTACAAAAGGCCTAACTCCGAGGCACTAACACCCAGCTATCTGCCCTAATTTTACCTAGATACTTTGCTTAATTTCTGCAATGAAGCGAAACCCTTTGTTTTTAGGCTGGCAAGTAAATATTTGGCTTCCAAGTCATCTCCATGTAGGGAGTGGGGGTCAACTGTTCCTCACACAGACCTTCAGTTAATTGCTCTGCTGTCAGCTCCGCTTCTCATTCTTATTTCTGTCGTAGTCTTTCTTGCTAAGGTTTGCAAGGTAGGCGGGCTGCCTGTTTAGCTGCAGCCCTTTCACAGAATTTTAACTGATTGTTCGCTCCACTAGGCTTCATCAGTTAGCACTGCTCAGATGATTTCTGACTTCAGAAATTTATTTAAATTTCTCAGCCGCTGACGGCTCCCCTCCTGCTCTCTTTGTTGTGGTGGGTTTATGCATTTTAAAATGTCTGTGCTATTATTTTAATGAGGTCTCTGGAGGGAGAGGACTTAAATGTTTGTGCTCAGTCTACCATCTTGAATTGGAAAAATGTACAATGGGGATAATAGTGATGTCTATTACATTTGGTTTTTTTGAGGATTAAATGATTTATGCATGTAAATTACTTAGCACAGCGCCTGGCACATATTTGATTATTTATAAATATTAATTATTATTATTATTATTGTGACAGGTAAGTGGAGAATAGAGTTCTGGACAGGAAATCTTTTCCTGATACTGTTGAAAACCATATCAGGCAGGTGACCATGGCAGCCAACATCAAATCAAGCCTGGTCTAAGTCTGAGGTTTAGTTCCTTTGGTTCCAGAAAAATGCTTTAGGAAACAGCTTTAGGTTTGGGGAAAAGCCATGGGCGTGAGGAGTAGATGGGTGGAGGGAAGAGCTGCATCCTCCAGTGAGCAAGCCCTGAAATGGACGCGAAATCTCAATTTTTCCTTGCAGCAGATTTGGGAGCTAGTTGTGCTATGGATGGAGGGTAGAGCTTAGCAGCAGCAGCAGCAGCAGCAGCAGCAGCAGGAGCAGCAGCAGCAAGAGCAGGCTCAAGTTAAGACCAGAAGCAAGGCAAAAAATATTGACTGCAAATGGCTCAAATTTGCCATGGACCCAAGGAAGCTAAGGGGGCTGGAGGATGGAACTAGAAGGCAAATGAATATGAGCTGGAATTGTTTTTCTCTCAGAGGGCTGGAAATATTCCCACTAACAACTCCTTCCCTTCCCTATTCATCAGGCTCCCTTACTTCCTCCTGAGTGATTGTAGGCACCATGCTTGGCTGCACCCGCTAACCCCTAGGCAGAGGCCAGAAGGATCAGCTGCTGTACGCCTGCATCCTCAGCACCCCTCCTCCAGCGGAGCCAGCTCCCTGAGGATGGGGCTGATCACATATGCAGTAAGAGTGGATAGGCTGCCTAGGTTTTGTAAAATCTTTAGCAGAGTTGCCAAAACATGATCCTGCCCAGAGACATTTCCCTAGCTAGCCTACTATGCTGCCTGAAGCTCCAGAGTTCCTTTGGGTTTGGTGTCTCTAGAGTTCTGAGTTAAAATGCAAATACCATGGATATTTGCTATTCAGGCATGAGTTCATTACCAGACAGAAGACATTAGGTCTGATTTGTTTATTCAATCAAACAGCCATCTTTCAGGCTTCCCAAAGAGGTGGGAGGGGAGGAAAAAAAGGGATACCTGTACCTGGGAGAGAGAGAGAGAGAGAGAGAGAGAGAGAGAGAGAGAGAGAGAGAGAGAGAGAGAGAGATTAGAAGGAGCAGGGGTAACCTCAAGGCAATCTTCTCAACTTGGATAGGAGGCTGGAATGCTTTCCAAAGTCCTTGACTTCTGTGATTTTATGATTCTAAATTTTGGGGAGGCTAGAAGGTAAAATGATTCAGCTTCTCCTCTTGTTTATCTGGGAATCCCATAGTATCCAGTCGCTTGAAAAAAAGGGAAAGACAACAGGGTCTAGGAAATAGGGAAAATGTCTGACAAATAAGTTGGATCAAAGCCTTGGGAGGCCCTTTTCTTTCCCAGCGCCTTCAGGGAAACACAGTACAGCTAAAGAGAGCCCTGAAACTTGGCTTTAGGGCTATGATTCTCTCCCAAACCCATCTATTTTCCAGGACAATCACTTGCTTTTTCTGCCTCAACCTCTTTAACCATCCAATGGGCATGCTAATCCCTGCCTTACCTATCATCACAGGATTATTGGGAGGATAAAATGAATTGAAGGTCAAGGAAGTGGTCCAAATCATCAGGAGTTCCTTAAATACAAGATATTTTCATGTATTAGGCTTAACAAGGACATAGTAGCTGGCCTCAATTTGAAGGAAGATTTTTTAAAATAATTTTTCTTCTGGATTATGAAAGCATTATATAATTATGGGAAATATAAAATGGTATCAAGACAGATATTAAAATCACCCTTAATCCCACCCAGAGATAGGTAGCTTTAATGATTTGGATTTTTCTGTATTTCCTTCCAGTCTCTTGTCCTTCAGGAGGGCAAAGGCAGTGTCTGTTTGGCTCACTGCTATATCACCAGAATCCATGACTGTACCCAGCACGTAGTAGATCCTCAACAAAAATTTTTTTAAAATACTGAGTACATATACTTATTTTATTTTGAAAAACTATTAGTTTTATATCCTCCTTTCTTTACCTAATTATATCCTGAACATTTCCTATGACATTAGTCTTTAAAAACATAATTTTTAATGTTCGCATTGTATTCCATCATATTAATGTATCAGCCCTTTATTATAGGACATTTGAGTTGCTTCTGACCTTCCAGTATTATAATTAAAGCTGACATAAATATCCTCATAGCAAAATCTTTGTGCCCATACATGTTTATTTCCTTTGGATACATTCTTAACTGTGGGATTCCTGGGTGACATGGTAAGCACATTTGAAAGGCTTTTAATACATATACCAGATTGCCGTCCATGAAAGTTGCACCAATTTACTTACCCACCAGCAATGTCTACAGTTTTTTGTTAATGCACATAAGTTCTTGATTTTGACTTTGTCATATCTGTCTGTATTTTTCCTTTGTGACTTCTTCCATTGCATTTGTGCTTAGAAAGTCCTCAGGGAGGATCTTTTAAGACTATAAAAGGTCAATTTGTATGCGGTTCCTGCTTTTGCAATGCAATGTATTCATGGAAGCTTTATCATAAGACAGTCTACATACTGGGAAATGGACCAAGCTCATGCATACACATGGCTGTATGCATCTATTCCAACTTGATTGGTTTCATCAGCAGAAACTAATGAATGTGTGGATAAAGGCAGCAAGAGGTGAAGTATTGGTGTTCAAAAAGCAGTGTTATAGGGCAATCAGTTAAAAAAACAGTGCTTGCCTCTAAGTGGTTCCCACGTACTTCTTGGATATTAGAGAGTTTTCAAGCAAACTCTGTTCAGGAAACCCATTTTCAAAGCTGGAAGAGCCCTACAAGGCAGGGCCTACGTGACTAGGAGGTGGAAGAGAGGCTTAAGGAAGGCCTAGGTCTCTAGGATCATTCCAAGATTTAGGAGATACTGAAGAGTGATAAGCACTTCAGAGAGTTTTGCCCTTGATTCTTATGCTCTTTGACTGAGAGTCTTCAGTGATTTGAGTGTCTGGCTGGATGGCTACTTTTTGGAATGAATAAACTTCAAGCTGACGCACAGCAGGGAGGTGGGACAGTGTCTCTGGCCAGTGTTGCCTAAGAAAGCCGACTGTGGTTCACTCTGGGCCAGAGAAGACAAGAGAGGTTCCAAAAGGAGAAGTTCAGTCATTGATCATCTCTAGCCCCACAACATTGGGCAGAGTGGCAAGCACATAGTAGACTCTCAGTAAGTATGTATAGAATGGATGAATGAATAAACAAATCATTGCTTTGTTGGTCTATGCACCTGGAGAGTTTCTTGTTCACTCCCTGGTATTTTCTATGCCTTGGCTTCCTCCTTTACCTACCCAAATTCCCTATCCTGTTTCCCATTCTCTCAGGGAGCCTTTCCCAAGGCCCTGAAAATGGATATTCTAATTGTAACACTGGGTAGTGCTCTAGGACGATATAGAGTTGGGGTAGCTCTCTCAACCTAACATTGAGTGGTGTGTGACATTGGGCAAATTATTTATAATTTCTAAACCTCAGTTTCTCTACAAAATAATTAACTATAGTATCTACCTCTTCGGAAATTTATGAGGATTAAATGACACAATACATGTAAAGGACTTAGCATAGTTAGTAAACACTCAGTGGTTGGTAGCTATATTAGTTTCCTGCAGCCTCTACAATAAATTACCACAAAGTTGGTGGCTTAAAACAACAGAAATTTATTCTCTCATAGTTCTAGAGGCCAGAAGTCCAAAATCAGTTTCACTGGGCTGAAATCAAGGTGTCAGCAGGGCCTCACTTCCTTGGGGGGCTCTAGGGGAGAATCTACTCCTTCCCTCTTGCAGCTTCTGGTGGCTGCCGGCATTCTGTGGTTTGTGGATGAATCAATCCACTCTCTGCCTCTGCGGTCACATTGCCTTCTCCTCTTCTGTCTCTGAGTTGAATTTCCTTCTGCTTCCCTCTTAGAAGGATGCACAGGGTTGCATTTAGGGTTTGCCCGGATAATTCAGGATAATCTCCTATAGTATAAGGCCTAAAATTTCATGTGCTGCCTTGACATCTTTGAGCCTTAACAGGGCTTCAAAATCCTAACTGTGATTTCCTCCACTCTTGCCTGGTATGTCCCCTATCCAGCAGGAAAGATTTCCCACCCAGCTCGTCTCCTTATCAGCTGGACCAGCTACACACCACCTGGTCCTCAACCTAATGGGTTTCACCTGCTTGCCAGCCTGCAAAATTATTCAAAGAAGGCAATCACACCCCCCACAGGAACCAGGGAATACTCCACACTCTTGTTACTAAAAAGACTTTCTCCTGCAGTCTCTTCTGGTTTACTCAAGGGCAACCACTGTGTGGCCCTGCAGGGCATGCAGTGTCCTCCTCCAGGGTATGAGTGTATGTAACTAATAAACTGCTGTCAATCTCATCCATCCAGGGTTCGATGTTGTGTATTTGGCCATCCCCAGAAACCTAGGACAGTACTCCGTCCCTTATCAATGGGATGAACTGGAGGCAAACAAAACACCTCCCCATCTCAAGATCCTTAATTTAATCACCTGTGCAAAGATCTCTCTCCTCTCTCTCTCTCTCTCTCTCTTTCACTCTCGCTCTCGCTCTCGCTCTCACTCTCTCTTCCATATAAGATAGCATTCACAGGTTCTAGGGATTAGGATGTGGATATCTTTTGGGGGGTCATTTTTTAGCTCACCACAGTAGCCCTTATTATTATTTAAGAGAGTGAAAGTTCACACACCTCTTGGTAACTTTAAAGGACTAATTATTTAATTCAGCATATCTGAGTTCCAGTTGGCTTTTCTGTTAGAAATACCAAGGACTTATTCTGTTATTTTTTAAGGAAGTGCAGCAACATTGACGCATAAAGAATTTAAGATTATTTTTGAACATCACTTTAATGGTGGGAATATTCCTCTTTGGCCACAAACCTTTATTATAATTTTCTCCTCATACCTGATTTCCAGGGCCATGGCAGAGCTTGCTGGTTGCCTCCCTCTCCCATATCTATTCTCCTATTCCTCCATTTTAATAGAAATTTTAGTTCGGTACATGGCTTCCCAAAAAAACAAAACAAAACAAAACAAAATTCTATTTCCTAGCTTCTTTTCTAGCTAGAAGTGGCTATGGGGGTATAAACCACTGGTATGTAAAGTTTAGGCCAGTGGGATGTAAACTTAAGTGGTAAGTGTCAGCTTTTAAGAACTTTCTTTAAGAAAGCTGCCCATGTCCTTTGCCTCTTTTTTGAAACTTCTTTTATCCTACTGTCTAGAATGCAGATGTGAAGGATGGTGCTACAGACCACCACCTTAGACCCATGAAGACAAGGGAAATACTATAGGAGTGACAGAACATTGAGCTGGAAGTAGTATGAATCCCTGATGACAGCATGGGTCAGAAACACCAGCAGCCTAACATTTCAATGAGAGAGAAATAATCTATGTTGTTTAAACTCTGGATAATTTGGATCTTCTGTCAATAGAAGTTGAGCCAATTCCTAACTGAAACAGATTCCTCCTCTTCCTCCTTCTCTTCCTCCTCCTCCTTTTCCTCCTCCTCTTTTCTCTTTGTCTTCTTCTGGTTGTTATTATTCTCCAAAAGGGCCATTGCCTTCCAGTATGGTGAACTTTGCCCATTATCCTGTATGCCTTCAACATCCATGTGGACAACTCATTCAAGGGGCCTCATGGTTTTTTGGTACCTTATTCCAATGCCTTTGTTCTCTATACCACATCAGCCAGCCATGACCGCTCAATCTGCAAAATCAGTAACTCAAACATCCCTCTGTTTGAGTTTCTCTCTTTCTTGATTACTTATTCAACTATTCCCACCATGACTTTTTTAAGCCTAATGAGGAACTCTAGTATATTGACTGCTTAGTTTTCTCTCAGTCTATCAGCTCTTGTCTCTCATTTCTTCCATGCTTATTCAACTTATGTTACATGATTCGTCATTTCAACATCTTGCCACTGTCCCAAACTCTCCTGTCCCTCTGAATTTTTGCTGCTCCTGTCTGGTAAAACCCTAATTCTGGATGAGCCCTATTATCTTTCTTGATGCCTTAACCTGAACACTGCCAAACAAATTACACAATAGGGTAGACTGGGATCACTATAAATTTACGATAATAGAGCATTCCAGTTGAACTTAGCACATTGAATATCTATTCCTTCATTAAACCCCACTAAAATAGGAGTAAAGAAAATATTTTAAAAGGTATAAACCCATGAGAACAAAGAGAACAGAAAAGGAGACCACAGAGAATAAGAGATGTGGGGAAAGTTTGGAAGACGGAAAGTAGATGGAGGAGTTAGCAGAGGTGAAAAAGGCTGAATACCAAGTCCATGCAAAGGATAGGGCCAATGAGAAGGAAGTCAATTTACCGACGGAATCTAAGACAGACACAGGAATTGGAGTAAAGTTGGGGTGGGAAGAGCGGAGTTGAAAACAGGGAGTTTGGCTAAAAGCCTGTATAAGAAAGAAGAGACCCTGAGTCTCTTCCTCCATCCTGGTAGGATGTATAGGAGATTTATTACATGGAGAGAATGAATCAGAGAGACCTTGGTTTGGGGACTATCAGGCACAGAATAATGTACCATTAGAAAACATTGGGATTAAGTAAAAGTCTATGTATTCAATGGTGAGACCCCCTGCAAGTCTTGTACTACTCAGCTCCAAGAATGTTATTAGCTTGATATATAATCATTAGGCAAGGGATTGGAGGATTGCTCTCCAGAGAAACTAAATGGCCCAGAGAAAAGATCTACAGATACTGGCAGGTCCTTGCTTTCACAGTAGCACAGGACCATAAAAATGACCATTGTAAGCTGGAAACTTAATAATCAAAGGGAAAAATTACAACTGTTCCATGACCTTTAAAATTGTTTGTCAAAACACTGAAAACTCTTACTGTCAGGTATAAATGTATAGGGAAATGATGGAGTAAAATTGATGTTTATTTAGTGCCCTATAATTTAAAACATTAGGAACATTAAGAATTAAGCTTTTTTTTTTTTTAACTTAACAAGTAGTTTGAACAGTTCTCGCCACCTTCTTCTAGTATAATTTACAATACAAAGCAAGCACCTTTTCTATGCCTTGGCATGGAAATTGTGATACTCCTTTCTAAATTTGGATCAGCTTCCAACGTTTTATCCTTTGTACTCTCAATCTTGTGAAATATCTCTGGGAGTTCCTTTAATGTGAAGTTGTTTTGGTCCCCCATCACTTCCTGTGGGACATCTTCATCCTTTTTGTCACAACAGCTTTCCTCATTTATCTTGGTAAGTTCATCTTCACTAAGTTTGGCTGTGTATCTAGAATCTCTCCTTTATGATCACTCAGTGACCCTTCATCTTTTGTCATATAAGTTATTTATAGCTTTGCCTTTCAAAAAAGACCTGTCTCATCAACACTAAATGGTTGATGATAATCATAACCACCTGCCTTAACTAATCCTTGGAATCTGGGTGCAACTTTTCCAGCAATATCTTTATCTGTGCTAGTAGCTTCTTCACCAGATAGAATAGCATTAATCAATTCATGCAGACTTCTGAAATGATTAAAGCAGCCTTTACTGGAAATAACTTCAATGCTTTGGCCTGAACACTAGCCAAACTGATTGGGATTCTTTTTTTAACTACAGTCTTCAATCCAAAGTAGAAGCAAACACAACATTTCAACCATAAGCAGCTTTCTGTTCCTAGTGCAATTTAGACTAAAAGATGTTGTTGTGACTTTACCTTCTTTTTATATTCATTGAACTCTTCAATATTGTTTGCACTGTAACTTTATGCAGGCCTTGTTCTATCTCCACTTTGCTGTCACTACTTTAAGATCACATGACTTTTACTTCCAGCATTTTCAGTTTTCGTTTCTTTGCTGTACTTTGATCTTTGTTGGCCTATTCCTTCTTTTGATTATCCATTTTTGTAAAATGTCATGTGGATTTATCACTAGAAGACAAGGAGGCAACATAACAACAGTACTTGCCTTGTGGTCTGTGCATGAACTGAATGATAGATGCACAATGACCAATCACAAACAGGCTTTGAAAGAAATGACATGGTCTTGATACACATCTGTTATTTACATAGTGATTTGTGGGTTGAAGAGCTAGCAGCAAAGTTTGTACTTTATGCAATTACTCACAGTTAATATACTGTGGTAACTGAAATTTGAACTGTGCTGTTGGGAGACTGGTGGTAACTAAAATTTGTGCATATGGGACTCAAGCAAAACAAAGATTGCTTGTGTTGACGATTGTCATCCCTCCAGTGGAATGTCTGGGTTCCTGCCCAATCATCTACAGTGAAGCCTACCGGTTAATAAGCCTTATAAGAACTTCCATTAAAAAATACATATAGATGGTAGAGTATCACCAAGTATTTGAAGAAAGCCTCTAATGTGAAAGAAAGAAACCACACACATACATACACACAACCCCCAGCCATTCATATTAACACAAAGAAAAAAATAAACTCTAAGGAAACAG
This sequence comes from Lepilemur ruficaudatus, assembly GCA_963574885.1. NCBI lineage: Eukaryota > Metazoa > Chordata > Mammalia > Primates > Lepilemuridae > Lepilemur > Lepilemur ruficaudatus. The sequence goes on from CAUYRT010082036.1 coordinate 12,933, forward strand.
AGACAGTGAGTGCATACAGCAGAAAACTTAAAAAATTCCAATAATTAATATCCTTAGAGAGATAAGATATTTCATCCAAGAAATAGAAATAGGATCCTTAGAAAGAAGAGGGAATAGAGAACAAGAAAGAGATATTAGAAATTAAAAATAGTATAACTGGATTAAAAAAAATCACTGGAAAAGTTGAAAGATAAAGACTCTTACTCAGAAAGTAAAGCAAAAAGATAGCCATAGAGTACTGGAGAGAGAAGATAAGAAAAATTAGAGAATCAATCCAGAAGGCCAAAATTCAATGAATAGGATTTTCAGGAAGAGAGAAAATGGGTAGTAGGAAGTTATAGAAGAAATAGTGTAAATTTCCCAGAAATGAAGGACATGAGTATTCAGATTGCAAGAGTCCAACAAGTGCCCAGCTCCATTGATGGAAAATGAACCTATATTATGGCAAATCATTCATGAAAATTCAGAACGCTGGGATAAATAAAAGATATTAAAATCTTTCAGAAAGGAAAAATAGGTTACATACAAAGGATTGGGGAACCAGAATGGCATTAGAATTTTCAATAGGCACACTGGAAGTTAGAAAACAATGAAAAAATGTTTTCAAAATTATAAGGGAAATTTATTTCTAAGTAAGAATGCTATATCTAGCAAATCTATTAACCAAGATTTAGGGTAGACCATGCATGTAAATTTTCAGATATGCAAGTTATAAGAAAACTTACCTCCCATGTACTCTTTCTTAGGAAGTGACTTGAGGGAGTGTTCCAAGAGATAGGAACATTTGGGACGCAGGAAATAGGAGATCTATCATGGGAGGAGAATGCAATGAAGCACTAAGATGATAGCTGTGCAGCAGGCCTAGAAAGCAATCAGTCCAGAGTGGAGCAAGAGGATGGAGGCCTTCAGGAAAGATGTCCCTATTAAAAAAGGGAACTGACAGAATTCCAGATGTCTTTGACCATGTAAAAAACCCAGTATTTTGGGGAGAAAGGAATTTAAGGAATATTGATGATACACAAATAGAAAATCAACAATTTTTTTTAAAAGGACAAACACTCTAGTTAGAAAAAAAGGATGTAGAAGAAAAGAAATATAATCACAGTATACTACTTGGCTCAGCAGTGAAAGATACTGACATAGTCATAATAATGTAAATGAGTATCAATTTAAACAATACTCGTGATATAACTCTATTGTAAGGATGGAAAGTAGGGAAGTCCACGTGTATGTGTGTTGGTATGGAGGGATGTGGTTTTAAAATTAATTTTTTTTTTCAGAGACAGGGTCTCACACTGTCACCCAGGCTGGAGTGCCATGGCATGATCACAGCTCACTGTAACCTCGAACTTCTGGTGATCCCTCTGCCTCAGCCTCCCAAGTAGTTGGGACTACAGGCATGTACCATCACACCTAGCTATTTTTTTTTTATTTTTGTAGAGACAGGATCTTGCTAATGTTGCCCAAGCTGAGGGTGTGTTTTAAAGAGCAAAATTCTATCCCCTCCTTAAATTATTGATGATTTGATGACATTTTTCTTCTCTACATTAAAATGCTCCTTCTCTTGTCGTTCTTTCATCTTTTAAACCTGTTTAAAACTCTCTCATTGATAAAATAGAACAAAAAGGAAAAGAAAAAGAAAACCATCTGGCCAAACAACCAAAAAAAATTCCTCAAACTCACACAACCTTTCAGCTAACTGCCCTATAGCTCTCTCCTACTCCTTATCAAAGCCATATGTCTTGACAGAATGGTTATATCTACTCCCTGCATTTCCTCTGCAAGAAAGCTAGTTAGTTTGTCAAGATTGTGGGACACAGGTCTGTATATACATATCAATTGTATTCTTATCAGATATCCATTCTCTGAAAATTCATCTACAGATTCAATGCAATCCCAATCAAAATCCTAGTTTATTTTTTATAGAAATGGACTATTGTCCATTGTATGAAAATTCCAAGAGGCTAGAATATAAAAAATAATTTTGAGAAAGAGCAAAATTAGAGTATTTACCATATCTTATTTAAAGCCTTACTATTAAACTATACTAATCTAGAGAGTGTGGTATTGATGTAAAAATAAACACATAGATCTGTAGAACAGAATATTCATATGATCAATATATACAAAATACAATATATATAAACTCAACATATTTAAATGATATATATATATTGATAGATGTTCAACTTATTTTTGCCAAAGTTACTACAAAAATTCAATAAGGAAAGTATACTCTTTTTAACAAATGGTGCTAGAACAACTAGGTATCCTAATGCAAAAACTGAACCTCTACCATTACCTCACCCTATACACAAAAATTAAGTTGAAATAGATCATAGATCTAAACACAAAACCCAAAATGTTAAAACTTTTAGAAGAAAAATAGTAAGAGAAAATCTTTGTGATTTTGTAGTGGGCAAAAACTTCTTAGACCATGACACCATGAATCATAAAAGGAAAATGAAGAAGTTGGGCTTTATCAAAATTTTAAAATTTTGCTCATTGAAAGACACCATTAGGAAATGAAGAGGCAAGCCACAGACTGGGAGAAAATATTCTCATTATACAGATCAGATAAAGGACTGTGTCCAGAATACATGAAGAACATCTACAGCTCAACAATAAGAAGACAAATCACCCAGTTTTAAATATGGGCAAAGGATGCCCGGCGCGGTGGCTCACGCCTGTAATCCTAGCACTCTGGGAGGCCGAGGCGGGTGGATAGCTCAAGGTCAGGAGTTCAAGACCAGCCTGAGCAAGAGCGAGACCCCGTCTCTACTTAAAAAAAAAAGAAAAAATAGAAAGAAATTAATTGGCCAACTAAAAATATATGTAAAAAATTAGCCGGGCATGGTGGTGCATGCCTGTAGTCCCAGCTACTTGGGAGGCTGAGGCAGAAGGATTGCTTGAGCCCAGGAGCTTGAGGTTGCTGTGAG
>CAUYRT010082037.1:0-13764 GCA_963574885.1 Lepilemur ruficaudatus
ATCTCTCGGTAGCGGGGGCAGAGGCGTCCATCCGGAAGTGCCTGGCTCGACGGAAGGGGGTTGCTGGGTTTGCACGTGTGTGTTTTCAGGGTTGCCATCTGTTTACGTTGCCTGGCGCTGACCCTCCTTTCGTGACAGTCATACACGTTTTAAACTTATTTAAGCTTAAAGAGTGAGTTGTTGTAAGGAAAATTACGAAGGACGGGTGGAGAGGACATGCCCGGAGCGTGGCGGTGGGGCCTGACTGCGCCGGCAGCCAGCGGCACGGACCCTGGAGCCAGGCGGCTCCGTCGGGGTCCCGGCTTAGCTGCCTACAGCCGCTTGTTAGCCGGTGAGCATCTCGCCTCCCTGGGCCTCAGTTTCTCCTTGAAAGAGTGGGGGTAGCAGCCTGCTGGCTGGTGCTGTTGCAGAGTGAGACAGAATAGAGTCCCCCAGAGGGCTGGGCCCGGGCCTGGCATGTATTTAGGGCATGGTGGGTGTCCCCTGCTAGGAGATGGCCTGAGCGTCCAGCCTCCCCGTGCTGCAGCCCTTGATGCCCCGAGCGTATGTGTGTGTACATGTGTGTGTGTAGGGGGAAGGGGGAGCACCACTCACTCTGAGCAGGCGCAATACTTGTTGGGGAGGGTGGGGGATACTCCCGTGCAGGGTTCTTCATCTGGCCAGAAAACCGAGGTTATCTGTGAAGGAATAAATGACTCAGGTAGAGATCACCCCCCACTTGGGTGCCCCCTGCCCTCCCACCCATCCATGAGTCCTTCTTTCCTCCCATCCGTCCATCCATCCAACAGGTGTTGGGTTCCGCACTGAAGACACAGCAGTGAACAAAACAGCCCCCCCCCCCACAGCCTCTAGTCTGAGCCAGGATGGGGGCCGGGAGGTCTGCATTCTGTGCAGGAACTGAGGAGATGGCTGGTCACCCTCTAACGGTTTAGTGAGCGCCTGCTGTATGCAGGCATTGTGCTCAGTAATGGCTGCCGCTTGCGGGCCTGTCCTCGTGGACTCACAGTGGCTCTGTCCAGAGGACGAGGGTGCCAGAAGGGGCCGTGATCGGCTCTGCCTTGCAAGGGAGGCAGTCCTTGGATGGGCGCTTGAGGGATGTGCAGGAGTTGTCCCGGTGGGTGAGGGGAAAAGGGCGATGCAGGTGGCAGGGGTGCCCGGGCCAGGCCTGAGAGGCATGCAGAGCGTGTCAAGTCCAGGGCAGCGTGAGCAGTTGGAGAGCATCAGGGGCAGCACTGGGGAGGCTCTTGCAGGTTGGGGCCGGGGTGGGGGGCGGTCGGGCCACTTGAGGGAAACCTGGAGAGTCGGGTAGGGTGAGGAGGCCCAGCAGAGACGAAGTGGGAGGCGAGATCCACTTCTGGCTGGCCCGGGGTCCGAGCACCCACCGTGCACTGGCTCTGCGCGGGACCCTGCAATGTGGGGATGAGTCGGTCTGTCGGTTGGCTGACTGATTCATTCATTCAGTATCTCCTGAACGCTGGCCTCGTGCTGGCACGGGAGACGCAGCTGTGAACACGACGGGCCCTACGCTCCAGGCTCCCACTTGAGCCGGGGGCAGCAAACATCAAACAGACCAATGGATGCAGAGAGAACATCTGCCGGGCGTGGGGAGAGACTCTGCGGGAGAGAGTGGCTAGCGCTGCGGCGGAACGGCTGCTCCAGGAGGTGGCAGAGGGCAGAGGGCAGTGGACAGGCGGCTCTGGAGGAGGGAGACCCAGGAGGAGGAACGGCCTGGCCTGCCGGAGAGTGCTGGGTCTTCCTAGTGAAAAGTGATCCCAGAGCTGATGGCAGCAGTTAGGGATGGGCAGGGCTTTGCAAAACACTGTTGTATTTTTTTTTCCTGTGGGTGCTGGGGAGCCATGGAGGGTTTCTGAGCAGGAGAGGGTTGTCGGCACTGCTCATGGGCAGCAATGGACAGGGCGACCAGGAGGGAGAGGGCAAAGCTGTGGGCCCAGAAGGTTCTGGGAAGGCTGAGTCAGGGCAGCTAATGCCCAGGCATCAAGGTCAGCCAAGTCTGGGCTTGAACCCCTGCCCTGCCATGAGCCAGCTGTGTGCGCCGGGCCAGGTCCCCGAGCTCCTTGCGTCTCGGTGTCCTCATTGACACGATGGCAACAACATGCCTGTCTCACGGGGTTCTCCTGGGGGTTCCGGGAAGTGCTGTGTGTGAGCAGCGCAGCCCCTGCCTGCCGCGTGCGCCTTGAGGTGACGGTAGCAGTTGTCCAGGCCCCGTGGGAGCCGCCCGCGTTGTGGGTGGCAGGCAGGGACAGGTGGGAGGGCTCGTCAGTCGCATCTGCTTAGCTTTGGGGACAGGAGGGGGCGGTGACAGATCCTTCAGCCCGGAAGACAAGTTAGCAGGAGGGGTCTTCCCAGAGAAGGAAATTGTGCAGAGAGATGGGAGCCGTCTGCCTCAGTTTACCCCGCTGCGAAGCACCATGGAGCATTCTCCGCTGGAGGAGGAGCGCACACCCGAAAGAGTTAAGCTGTCCTTGGCCCGGCAGCCTGTTCCAAGCTGCGCAGGGCCTGGGCATCCGACAAGCCGAACAACTGTTTGTGACTCACTGTTGCGAGGCTGCCAAGCGGAATGGCTTCCTCACACTCGGCCCCGGCGGGCGGGGCAGACCCGCGCTCCCCATGGAGACGAGACAAGGGGGCCGTGGCGAGGCGCGGGGGCCACCTCCGGACCACTAGGTGCCCCCAGGCAGCGAGGACGCCCACCATGTGGGCTCCAGCCCGGCCCCGGTGTTGGCAGGGGCGGCCCGGCCAGCAGGCTGCGTCATGGGACGGCTCTCCTGCGGCCAGCGGCAGGCTGGAGCCAGCTGCCCCGGCCTTGGCAGGGCCCACGCAGAGCGAGTCAGCGCGGCCCGCGCTGTGCCAAGGCCGGGAGCAGGCTCGGGCTGCTGCTCAGCTCCTGCGGGGGCCCCCCCCCCGGCCTCCCCCGACCCCTGCCTGGTGCTCCCTCCTCCCCCCACACCCCACATTCCCTGTGACCGCGCTGGCTAGTGGGACAGCAAATGTCTACCGGGTGCTTTCCATGTGCCTGGCACTGCACTAAGTGTTTTCATGTGTTCTACGTTATTTAATGCTCATAAATAGGATTCCGTTTTATAGAGAAGGAGACCGGGGTGCTGAGAGGTTGTTACTTGCCCAAGGACATGCAGCCAGCAAGCATCGCAGCTGGGATTTGAACCCAGGCGGCTGTCCCCAGAATCCATGCTCTTCACTGCTTTGTGAGACCGCTTCCTGAAAGCAACATTCAATAAGAGTGTAAAGCCCAGGCTGCAGCCCCAAGGACGCAACAAGTGACCTTTTCCTTAAATCAGAGTAAAGCCAAGTGTGAGTCTCTTGGTCCTTTCCTCATGGTTGCAAGAGAGCTGCCAGGGCTCCAAGCATCACATTCTCACGTGATAGCATCCCAGAGTACCTGCTCCATCACTGATCCTCACAGCTGTCCTGCACTAGGTGGTGCTATCTGCATTTTGCAGATAGGGAAACTGAGGCTTGGTGGGGTCTCATCTGGCCTCTTTTAACCCCACACTGGCACTGAGTGTCTGGGCTGCCTGTCTCATATGTGTTTTAGAACCGCCTCTCCAACTGGGGGTCAGCCTCTGGCAGGCAAGGGCAGGGCTTACTTTTTGTGTGTCCTTCTCTGGCTAGGGGCTAAGCTTCTAGAAGGTTCTAAATCACTTTGTACTGCATCGGAAGGGCCTGTGTTACCCACGCCCTTTTCTGTTTGCAAGTGACACAACCCCAACGCCGATTCACTCTAGCGAAAGGGGGTTTGCTGACTCATGTAACGGGGCGGGGGGTGATGTTGGCTCCAGCACTCAGGCTCCAGGGCTTGTCATCCGTCTCCGGGACGCTCCGTCTCTCTGTCCTCAGCGCCGCTTTCTCCTGCGGGGATTCGCTCCGCAGCAGGGTCAAAGGCGGCTGCAGCAGTTGCAGGCTACGGCCAGTGATCCCGCGTGTGCAGGGAAGATTAGGATTGGCCCGGCCTGGGGCACATGCCTTGTCTGTAAAGGGGGGAAGGGCTGTGTCAGTGGCTGGGTTGGAGAGGGACAGAGGCTGGTTGGGTGAAGTGGAAAAGTGCCTTACTGCAGGTGAGTGTGTGGAGGGACGGATGGAGGGACGGACAAGGGACAGGTGACTGCATGGATGGATGGTTGGCTGTACAGATGCTTAGATAAGACAGGAGGGAAGATGCGTCCACCGATGGAGGCGTAGAAGGACCAGCAACCGGGAGCATGGGTGCTACAGAGCAGGGCCTGGTGGGACGTGGCCCCTCTTCCCGCCCTCCTGAGGGGCCTTCCGGGCAGAGCTGCTGTGTGAACAGTGTCACGGCTACGCTGGGTCTTCCTCTCGGGCGGCAGCCCGCCTGGGCGCCAAGGCCTAGCTAAACCCCCGTGGTTGCCGTCTGCATCTTGGTCATTTCTGCTCCTCACAGAATGAACCTCTAAGGACCCCTTACCATTGCCCCAGCGTACAGTGACACCTGGTCATTTTAGAAAACCTGGGAGATGTAGAAAAACTTGCAGAAGCAAACGGACAGTTGTCATGGTGCTGGCCTGCAGGGAGACCCAGTGCAGACAGTGGGTGGGTGTCTCTCTCCTGACTGCTGCGAATGGCCTGCCTCCCCGGCCCTGGGTCAGGGCGTGCCCGCCCTCGTGGGACCCGGGCGGAACGAGCTCACCCGCCCCGGCGAGAGGCAGTGCTGTGGTGACGCGGGCAGCAAGCCTTGGCAGGCGGGTCGGGACCAGGGTGTAGGCCTTCGCCACATCCCTGAGGAGGTATGTGTTTGTTGCAGCAAGGCCACGAGCCAAGCGTTTTTATGACTTCTTCCTTGGGAGCTGCCTTCCGAACCCCAAAGAACATCCAAAGAGAAGCTGTGGCCGTGACGTGCTTCCCAGGGTGCACTTTGAAAAGGCCAGGCCTCATCTGTCTGAAAGTCAATGTTCTGTCCACTTGTCACCTACGCCCCTCGGGTCTCAGGCCACCCACGGGAGGAAGGGAGCTCGGACTAACCCAGGAGGACTCTGGCTCTGACATCTCAGCCGGGGGTGGACACAGGCTTATGGTGTGGACGGTCTCTGAGTGTCCACAGCGAAGGAGAAACAGAGCTGCGCCCCAGGGCCTTGTGCCGGGTGTGGACTTGGGGACAGCACGGGCAGACCCTCCAGGCTGGGGTTCCTGCCGCGGCCCCAAGGAGGCAGCAGACCCAGCTCTGTGTGAGCAGTCAGGGCAGGAGGTGTCCCCTCCGCCACCCTCATCTTGGAGCTCCTTCCTAGGCTCTGGTGAGTGGGGTCCTCTGCCTTCTGGTATGCCCCTGTAAATGGCTTTCCATCTGCCCAGAGTGCCAGCTCTCAGTCTCAGCTCAAATGCCACCTCCTCCTGGAGGCCTCCCTGACTACCCCAGTGGAAGAAAGCTTCTACCTGCCCAGCTTGCATCTTCAAGATCTCAATCCCATGTTTGTATCCTTTCCGATATGGACGGATGGATGGATGGATGGACGGATGGATGGCTGGGCGGGCGGGTGGCTCCAGGTACGAGTGTGTAAAGCAGAAGAGCCCGGACGGGACACACATGGCAGGGACCGCCTGGGCACCCAGGTGTGTGGCTGGGCTAGACTTCGCGGTAGGCAGGTGAGGGCGGGGAAACCTGGTCCCAGCGGCCTGGTGCAGAGTCCCAGCAGGCCCTGTCCTCACCAGGGAAGGGCAGGTGCCAGCCTTCTCCCTCCAGGAGTCCACACTGTCATTGCCCTCTCTGGACCCTGGGCTGGCAAAGGCGAGGTGTCGGCCAGATCCCATTTATCAGCCAATCGTTAATTCATTTCCTCCTTTCTTGGTAATCAAATCCCTGCCCACCAGCCAGAGCCTCCGGTGGGGCGAACAGCCGGGGGCAGGTACTGGGCTGGCAGAATTGCCGCCAAAGCGAGGCAGCGTGAGCTAGAGCTGGACGGGGCCTCCGGTGGCGGTTGCAGGGCTCGGTGTGGCCTCGGGGGTACTTAGAACAGCTCCAGGGCCCATTTTTCTCCTCTCATCAGGGTGGGAGCTGCTCTGACAGCACGGATGCACACATATGGTCTCTGCGTGTTTACACGTGTTCACGCATGATGTGTGTGCGCGCATGGCGTGGCTGTGTGGTGTTACTCAGTGTAGTGCACATGCGCGAGACATGTCCACGTGGTGCATGTGTCCATGCACGTGTGTTGTGTGTGTGTGCGTATGCGTGCGTGCCGTGTGTGTGGAAGTGGGTGTGCGCCGGGAGGGGCACTGGGAACGGCCGGACTGACAGCGACTTTCTCGGGATGATTAATGGGCTTGGGAGGAGGTGCCGACTCATCAGGCGCTCCTGGCAGGTTCTGAGCCTGGCGCCCGGCCTGCCTCCTGGCAAGACCAGCCCAGGTAAGGCAGCCTGCCCGAGCCCAGGGGGCCGTGCCTGGGAAGGGACAGGGAGCCCCCCTCTGGAGCCAACCCAGGCTTGGTCTGCCCAGGCCCCTCCTGCCTTTGACCCAGTCTGCACACAGCAGGGACCACACGGGCAGCAGCTCAAACTTGAATGTGCCCCAGAACCAGCCCCTCACCAGCTCTTAACAAATGCAGGTTCCGAGACTGCACCCCCCCCAACTCTGGTTCAATAGGACCAGACCATGGCCTGGGGATCAGCATTTTTAATAAGACCTCCCCCCACCCCAGTGCTACAAGGGAGCCTTGGCAAAGGCCAGGAAGTTGCCTGCCCCCTGCCCTCCTGTTTGCCCCCTGGGAACACACCCCCTGGCTTTCATTTGCTGTGTGACCTTAGGTTAGTCACTTTACCCCTCTGGGCTGCTTCCTGGTGTTAAAATAAGCCTGTCTCTTACTAGCTCTGGGGCCTGTCTGGGCCCCAACTTCCTTCTTTATCTGTGCGGTGGGGTTAATACCAACACCAGCCTCCTTGGGTTCTCGGTTCTTGGAAGGCGTGAATGAGCTGGCGCGGGTGTGGCCCCACAAGCTCGGGTTACTGTCACTCTGGTTCTGTGCCTGGGGATGGGGTGCGGTGAGACGGCCTTGGGTGACGCATGGTTGGTGGATCCCCCACGTCCCCGCGGGCCGCGTCCTCATCATCCGCACTTTAGACACAAGAGGACGGAGGCTCCTAGTGGTCATGTGACTTTCCTTAAGTCCCAAGGCCTCACACTGCTCTTGACCTCCGGTGGTGACGGGAGAGGTCCAGATGCCAGCCCCGCTCCCTCGTAGCCTGGCAGGGCCGCAGCCCGGAGTCCGTGCGGGGCGGGGGGGGGGGCTGGAGCGCTGGGAGACCCTGGCCGCCACCGGAGCGCAAATACGGCCCAGCTGGGGGATTAGGCCGCATCTGGCTCAGTTTACACCGAGAAACAAAGCGGCTGTCGGCGCCTTTATCTAGGGGAGGGGCGGGGGCTGCCCTTGGCCCTGCTGGGGACCCTGAAGCGGGAGGGGCGCGGTGTCTGGGCCCTGACCCCCCTCCTGGCTCCCTGCACCCCCACGACCCCCAGAGAGGGCACCACGCCTCTGGATGGGGACAGGCTGTTCCCACGGTGGAGCGAGGTGGAAGGGAGAGGCTAGGGGGTGAGGTCACTGGGGGGTGGGAGTAGGGACTAGGGGCCCCAGGCTAGAACTTCAAATGTGGCTCCAGATCCCTCCTCGCACTCACAGAAGGGAAACGTCCAATAAAACAAAAAGCCCTAACAAGCTCCCATCCCCACCCCTCCTGCCGAAAGTGGCAGGGGGGCGGCGGGGGGGAGAAATGGGGGTCTGCCCCTCCCCCACCGTTGGGGCCGGCCCACCCTTCCCACGCAGAGGCTGGGAGCGCGGTCCGGCCTCTCCCCCCAGGCTGCGGGGTGGGGCTAGGCTTCGCCCCCGCCCCCGAGAGGGTGGGGCTGGCCCTGGCCCCGCCCCCGGCCCGGGAGGGCTGGTGGAGGGGGGTCCCAGCCCCGCCCGGCAGGGCCTCCCGCCCCAGGAAGCGCGGCGGTGCCAGGGGCCGAGGCGCCGCCGGTGCGCGCGGCTCGCTGGAGCCAGGAGCTGACCCTATTAGCGTCGGGGCAGCTGTTCGCGGTGCACATCTGGCAGCGCCGGCCCCCTCGCCCCGCCCCTTGCTGGCCCGGCGCTACCTTCCAGGAATGCTGGCCGCGCCTCCCGCATCTGGAGAGCGTTTTTGGGGGCAGCCGACGCCCCCTCCGGCGCCGGGCCCGGGGCGGGGTTGGCGCCGCCCCTCCCGGATTTCCTGGCTCCTCCCTGCTCCCTGCGGCCGGGGCTCCCGGGCTGGCCCCTGCTCCTGGGCTGGCTGGGCCACCGGGCGCAGAGGGCGGCGGGGCCGGCTTCCTCTGTGGGGGCTGGGCCGGCTGCTCCGGCCCCATTGTAGAGAGGGAGAAACTGAGGCCTGGAGGGCAAAGCGCCTGTCCAAGGTCACTCCTGGGGGCCCTGCGGTGGGGGCGGTTGCGTGGCGGATGCTGACTTCAGTGTAAAAGTAGAATAATAGACATCTGAATCTGATAAAGGCCCCAGAGGCTCCTTGTCACACCCGCTGGCACGCCCGGCCCTGCTGGGCCTGGAGCTCAGGGGTCGGCCCCACCGAGGGCACCCAGCACTGGCACCGCAGTGAGTGAAACGCAGAGTGAGCAGGTCCGTGTGTCTAATGCTGTGGATGGGTTATGGGTGTAAGGGGCTCTGGAGTCCAGCCCCGCACTTCGTAGCTGTGTGACCTTGGCATGTGACTTAACTTCTCTGCGCCTCAGTGTCTCGTCTGTAAAAGGGGTTGGTAGGAGGAGTACCTACTTCATGGAGTGTGAGTGGGGATCCAATGGTTGTGAACCAAGTGGCTCAGGGCTTGAAAATAGGGAGGGAGGGGTTCAGTCTGCCTGGGAGAGAGCAAGGGCTGCTTGGAGCAGACACAGAGAGCTGAGTACAGTTGGATGTAGGACAGGGAAGGGCGCTTTGGAGACAGAGAGGCATGTGCATAGGCCTGGGGTAGGTCGGGGCCAGCGTGAAAGCTGTGATGTCCTGCTTTTGGGTCCCAACACGGTTCATTTCTTTAGACTTTGTGCCTGGGCCATAGGGAGCCCCTGAAGGTTCATGAGCAGGAAAGTGGCCTGTGGAGTGCCAGGGATTGTGACGGAACAACTCCTGCTGCCTGAGAAGACTGTTACTGTGACCGCCTCTCCCACCAGGCCACCTAGGACCCCTGTCTGACTGCCCCTGGCCTCGTACCCTCCGCCCTCCTTGCAGAGCTGCCCTGCTGAAGGAGCCGGGAGTCACATGCACCATCCAGCCTGGGTTTTTCTGTCTAAAGCCAGTGTCTCGTGGAGGGGGATCGGAATTGGGGAGCACTGAGGGTGAGTGCAGGAAAGCTCCACGGGGCCAGCCGGGTCTGTCCACTGCCCCAACCCCAGTGCCTTGAGCAGGGTGTGGGACATCCTGGGGGCTCCCGCCTTGCTAGTTGAATGAATGAATAAATGAATGCAGGGTCCTGTGGGAAGAAGGCGTAGGGCTTGACCCTGGGTAGGGGCAGTGGAGGAGAGTGGACAGCGGAAGTGGATGCCTGGGGTCCTGGCCTGGCCTCTCAGCCGTGCTGTCACACCCAAGACAGGCAGGGGGTGAGTGAGTGCGGGAGGACCCTCAGGGGTGGCGCTTTCTCTGCCCAGCTTCCCCACCAGGCCCACCCGGAAGAGCCGGGGGGCCTGACCCTGGCCTGGCACCATGGGGCATCTGGGGAGCCCCTGCCAGTCTGCCCTGACCTCCCCAGATGCGGTCTCCCGCCAGCATCTGCACAGCGGCTTCCTCCTCCTCCGGTGCCTGTTTTTGTTCAGAACCACCGCCTCCCACCCAGGCCGTCCTCCAAGGGGGTGGTGTTCAGAGACATCCCTCTGCCCTCCACACCCCCTCGAGCCTCACGGCGGCCCGGAGGGGCTGGAGCGGGTGTCGTCAGCCTTTGGCCCCAGGCTCTGCACGGAATCCCGGGCATGCGTGAGAGCTGTCCTGGGAAGGGGCCTTGGAAGCGTCCCTGCTTGTCTTGGCCGCCTCTGCCCACTCAGCTCTGCCCCTGCTGGGCCGCGGCCTCCGCTGCCTCCCTGGGAGGAGCTAGGCAAGATTTGGGTCAGAGCCGGGACAGGGGAAGGCTCCAGGCCGCCGCTGTGGGGCTCTCCCTGGAGGCCCCCGGCCCCGTGGGGCCAGCTGGTCAGGGCAGGGGCCTCTGGGGGGGGGTGGCGCCTCCCCCCTTGCACCCACCTTAGCCACCCTCGGCCCCCTCGTTCGTCCAAGGCCCCCTCTCAGCGAGCACCTACTGTGTGCCAGGCTGGCCTGTGCCACCAGCAGGCCCTGCCCCAGGGAAGGCAGTGGCCTTTTCTAGGGAAGTCTCTGGAGGGTGGTGAGGAGGGAGATGCAACCACAGGGGCTTTGGAAAGACCCCCATGGCTGCTTGTGAAGAGAGGAAGCCAGGTGGCTGCGGGGGGTGGGAAAGCAGGTACTGAATCCTCTCTGTGCTTGGGGGGTTTGAGCAAAGCCACAGAAACCCCCAGGCGCTTTCCAGGCAGAGTTGGGGCAGCGTGACGGAGATGCCGTGGGTGGTGGCTGTGCTGAGAAGGGACATGGACCCACGTCCCAGCACAGGCTGCCTGGGTGTCCCCGTGGGCTCCCTTCTCCTCCCGTGAGCCGGGGTCGGACTGCCTGGCTGGGCCCTGCTCGGTTACCCTTGGCTGCGGGGGAGGACGCCGAGGCTGGGAGGGCCGGGCAGTGAGGGTTCCTCCTGGGGAACTCGGCCCCCTCCTTGGGGAGCCACAGGAATGCAGGTGGGATTTGGGAGGATCACCCAGGGCCTGTGGTTTTGCCATTTGTAACGGTTCAACAGAAACGTGTTCCCTGCCTTGATCAGCCCAGTTCCTGAAATCCTGACAGTCTCAGGTCCCAGAGTCGGGGGGCTTCAGTCTGCCAGGGGCTGGGTCAACAATCTCTGCTCACAACAAGAAACCAAGCTATGGGAACAGCAGTGAGGTTGGGGGTACCTTGGGGGGACATGAACTGGGCAGGGCTGCAGGGACCCCCAGAGGGCTGGAAATGTTCTCGGTGTTGATCTGCTGGTCGCGCAGCCCAGGGCGTGGGGTCTGTCCTGCACTAGGCCTGGCGTTGAACTGTGCGCGCTCAAATGTAAACGTCTGGCCTGGAAGAAAAACACCGGCTCAAGGGCCCAGAAAGATTAAGTACCTGTGTGCCACCAGGTAGCGGGTGGCTTTGCGTGAATCTCTGAATCTGTCTGACTCTCATCCTCCTCGTCTGTGTAGCGGGGACATTGGTGGTATCCCCAGAGGGTTCTCGTGAGATGAAATAAGCTAACAGGAGTACAGTGCTCAGCACGGACACGGCTCCGAACAACCGTGGGGTGCATGTGGGTGCCAGCGCCCTCCCACCTGACGCTCACGCTCCCCCTGCCATGCTGGGCCGGGGCCTCCTTGGGGCGGCCATTCTCCCAGCGAGGGGGGCTGTCGGTGTCCTGCCCCCGCGTCCCTCACTGCGTCCGTCCTGGGGCTTTCCTGCCAGCTCCCTGTTGGGGTTCACAGCCCGGGAGTCCTGGCTGGGCCCCTCTGAGCCTCCCTTGTGGGAGGAGGAAGATCGTAGCGCCCCCCTCTTAGGGGGGTCTCTGGTCCGTGTTTTGGCAGGTGGCGGTGTGTGCACACGCGAATGTGAACGCATGGCAGATTTTGGAAAGATGCACGGGCAAGGTTGACTGTGACCCCTGCTGTGACCCCTGCAGGGAGGACGAGGGACGTGGCTTTTAGCTGTGTGGCATTTTAAACTGCTTGGCTTTTTAAAAATCCTGTGGCTTCTTCTGGTTAGTTTTTCCTTTGGGGTGTCACAAATTTGTCACTAGCTGGAGGAGGAGGAAGGGCCCCGGGAGATCTGGAGTTGGCAGGTGCAGGAAGGTTGCCGTGCCCTGTGTGCGGGTCCGGGGAGCGGGGGCTGCCTGCCACGCTGGGTCCTGTGCGGCAGGGTCTCGGCTTGGCTGGAGGTCCGCTGCAAGGAGCTTATGAGGAGCGGCCACTGGCATCCAGCCTGCAGAGGGAAAAGCTAAAGGGTCAGGTGCTTGAAGGGCTGCAGTGTGGACGAAGGGGTAAACTGAGTCACGGGGCACACTGAGAAGAACCCCATTGATGGGTGGCCCCAAGAGTAGTGGGTGCATCTCTCCTGGCTCCATTGTGATGCCTGGAAGCTGGCAGGGGTATCTAGGTATAAGTAGGGGACGGTTTAGTGTCCTGGTGAAGAGGGGGGACTTTGGAGGCCACGGTCCTGAGTGCCTTGAGCCGTCACCGAACCCTGCGGGGCCACGCCGTCTTCCTGAAAGATGGACGCAAAAGGCAAGTCCCTGGCAAGGAGGTTGTGAGGTCTCCCCCGATGCCACGGTTTGCGTAGTGCGGCCACACTCGCATGGTACTCGTATCGCTGTTTACTGAATCATTTTATTTGAATAAGGTCCCCTTTTCCTAAGTAAGTTTATTTTCAAAAGAAACTATTGCTATATCCCACCTGTGGTCAGCAGAATGGCATCCCCAAAGAATGCCGGTGTCCCATCCCCACATGCATATGCCGGGTCACGAGGCAAAGGGGTGCTGAGGTTGCAGATGGAATTGAGATTGTGGGTTTGTGCTGGGCTGTCCAGGCCGGCCCGGAGTTGTCTCAGAGGTCCTGATAAGTGGAGGGCGAGGCAGCGGGACGGGATGTGAGAGGTAGTCCCCTGGCACCGCTGGCTTTGAAGATGGAGTCGGGATGCAGGCGCTTCTAGAAGGTGGAAAAGCCAAGGGAACGGATTCTCCCCAAGAGCAGCCCTGCGTTTTAGCCCAGGAGGTCAGACTTCTGACCTCCATGTGGGTCAGAAAATTAGTCTGTGTTGTGTTAAGCACTGAGTTTATATCCCATGTAACGGCAGCCCCGGGAAACTAACACAGCCACTGTGCTCTAAAAGCCGGCTGCACTGGCCAGTATGAATAGTAGCAAGTTACTAACTCCTGGTTGCATATGGAAGCTGCTGCCGTCTCTGAACTTCAGCCCTCGTTGTGCTGTTAGAGACGGAGATTCGTGAGGCCGCAGGGGCGTGGAGGCCGGGTCAGCCGCCCTGGCGACCAGCGGGCGTGATGGGAGAGGAAGGCCCCTTCTTGCTCAGCCCTGACCTGGTCCCACCACAGCGCACTGCTCACAGACAGGGTCCACCTGCCCAGTGAGCACTGTCGTTGCTGTTGTCAGCTTCATCGCCCGTCACTGGGGAAGGAGCTTCCTGCCATTTAAGAAAAACTTCCCCCTTTCCTTGCCCGTTTTGTTTGGATTTATTGGGATAAAGTTACGTGCCCTAATCTCAGTTTCCAAGTAGTTATATTAAACTTCTTGACTCTTAAAATAGTCCTTACCACCCCCTCCCACTGTCAGTTAATTTAGTGCTTTTTATACCCACATGAACCAGACTTGATACAGATTCAGGACCTTTAATAGGAAAAAGCGGGCTGGGCGTGGTGGCTCACGCCTGTGATCCCAGCACTTGGGGAGGCCGAGACGGGAGGATGGATTGAGCTCAGGAATTTGAGACCAGCCTGAGCAAGAGCGAGACCCTGTCTCTACTAAAAATAGAAAGAAGTTAGCCAAACAACTAAAAATAGAAAAACTTAGTCGCGCATGGTGGCGCATGCCTGTAGTCCCAGCTACTCGGGAGGCTGAGGCAGGAGGATCGCTTGAGCCCAGGAGTTTGTGGTTGCTGTGAGCTAGGCTGACGCCACGGCACTC
>CAUYRT010082038.1:0-32570 GCA_963574885.1 Lepilemur ruficaudatus
TACTTTGACATACAAGGAGTTTGGCATACAAGGAGTATGCCAGCCTTGCTGAATTTTCTTAGAATTGCACCTCAGGCTAAGACCTGCTTTTTTCACTTCTTCTTTCTTTCTTCCACACCTTCCTCCTTCCCTCTCTCCTTACAGGATCAGGCCTACATCATGGTCCAATGGCTCTCCCCGCCTCCTCGGGCTTCCTCTCCATCTTCTCTCACAGGCATTTTTCTAATAAATCCCTTGCACAACTAGCCCAGGCTTGGCATATACCTCTTGGAAGACCTGAAATAATGCACCTTGCTCAGGGGGTTTGGGATGCTGCGTGGAGGTCACAATCAGTGTCAGGCCCAGCAGAGGTGGCTGCAGGGCCAGAGAATAGCAGGTTCCTGTAAATCCATCTGATGGCACTGGGTCTTGACAGAGGTTCTACTCTTACAAGATGTCCTTGTCTTGCCATTGGGAAATGAAAGCCCTGAACACAAATGAGGGACATTAGAGCAGCAGCTGACATGAGGAAGATTGGGGCAGGCAGAAACCATTCACTGCGTATCAGTGGAGTCATATATAACATCTGTCCTTATGTATCTGGCTTATTTCACTTAGCGTAATGTCCTCAGGGTTCATCCATTAATGAGGTTGTTGCTCTTGGTCTGGGATGAAAGCATGTGAATGCTCCTGGAGTAATCAATACTATAAGAGTTCACTGAATGCCAGAAACTTGAGTTTGTATTACACAGGGTCTCCATGATCCTTAGCATGACACCTCTTGTATTTCAACTTAGATTAAAATAATCAAAAAACAGAAAGAAAGAAAATGTTTCTGTGTATCTACTAAAGAGGACAAAATGGGTTCTAGAGGTGATGCTGGGAAAATACCGCAAACTGAATGACAGGCAAGTGTAACCACTTTTTCACTCTTGGCATAACTGTCAATGGTTTTTGTTGGTGTGTGATCAACTTCTGTCTACAAAGGAGATGATGACAGCTACAAACCCACTTCCTATTGTTGTAAGAAGTGGGGAGGGGGGTCCTAGAGAAAGCACTTGGATCTGGGAAACAAAGAGGTTTATGAACAGAGGGGAGGGGACACTGCAGCTCTGTGTCTCTGCTGCTGGCACACAGATACACGGCTGAGTCCCCCAAGCCTGGTGAGCGGATGTCAAGAGAGCTGAAAGAAGTATTAGGCCGGCTAGGTTGGAAGTTGGCCGAAGTGTCTGTTTCATTGTTAAATTCTGTTTCATAGTAGTAGAAGAGCAGCTTCGGTGCTTGGCTCAGCTTCTGCTGGTACCAGTACATGGTGTCGTGGTTCATGTTCTGAGAACAGCTCAGAGTCACTGTTTTTCCCACGCTGGTAACCTGGTATCTTGGGTTCTGCATGACCATAGCACCTGCATGACCTGTAGAGAAAGAAGAAAAATTTCTCAGAGTTGAGAAGAATACTGACGTTACTGCCATGAATGAAAGGAGCAGAACTGAAGACAAGATAGCCTTAGTTAGAGGTGTCCTTTCTGCCCAGGTCTCACCTGCTCCAAGGAGACAAAGAGCCACACAGTAGAGAAGCCCAGGGCCCATGGCAGGGTCAGAACAGGAATGGGGCATCTGTCTGTTCTAGGCTCTGATCCCCAGATTGAGAGGTGGGAGGTGAGAGTCCTGGTCTCTGATAGGCAGATCCTCCTGTGATGACTGTCACTGTTGACTTCAGCAAGGCCGGAGTCACTCTTCATTGCAGTATTATACCTAGCTTCCTACTGGGCAGGGAGTCTGGGCTTGGCTGGATCAGTTATGAAGCAGATGTTCATTCCCTTTATCATTTGCTACTTCTTTGAGACAAGTGTTCTCTTATTTGCCTCTGTCCCTATCTCTGTCCCATGTTCATCCAGGCCTCCTCACTTTACTTTCCTTTTCTCACATCCTAAAAAGCAGTTCAGAGGCTCCTCCATCCATGAATAGCTTTTACTAAAGTCTCACTTGCAAACTTGTTGAGATAGTGTCTTTGCATTTTGCTACTCACATCACAGATGCATGACTGATGTCTGCAAATTATTCCCACCTAAATACAGAAATCAAGCTCTGGAATTCCTATATATCCACTTTTAAGAAAGTTTCAAGGAAATTCTGTACAACTTTTGGCTTCTTGTGGTGAGCATAAAATGATCTAGAGATCTAGAAGCAGCCTCCCTCTACTGGGTCAAAGAAATCGTGCAATAGGATGTGATGCAAACCTCAATCGCTGCATCCAGATCTGTACCCTTCAGACCACTGTACACCAGTGGACTGCAGTGGTCAAGTCTTCTAGTCCTTCCTCTTGTTTCTTTAGATCTGAGTCAATGCATACCTACTGTATATTTGAGGAAACAGATCACAGTATGACCCTAAATACCCCAAGATATTTATGGCTGATAATTGTATTTGTAGTTTTCTATGACATGGGTTTATTTTCTCCATATATTATACATTTTCTTCTGGCTTCTTTCTAAAAGATTTTCTTCATGGGGGGTCTGTAGTACATCTAAAATCTGGCAATTTAGTAATTCTCGAGGGAATATACATTCATATTAATGCACTGGTGTAGAGTAAAACTCCATTTTTCCAGAGTTTGAGAAAACCTTGAGGATGTTAATGTAGCTAATAAGACAAATTTATTTGCTTTCCCACTCTTCTATATATCCTACAATAAGGTCTTTGCACAAATCTCTTCTGTCAATACCAATCCCTACTTTTGTTTAAGGATTGATGGGCTGAAAAACTGATATTAAAAATGAGGTTGAAATAAACAAATATGTAGAGAATTTGTGGAACTGGAGATAAAAATAAATAAATAAATAAATAATTGGTAAACAAAGATCACTTTCATTTGAGTGTGAAAACTTGTGAGTACACGGTTTGAGGTGTTAAGGAATGTTAAGAGATGGTCAAGCCAAATATTTTTAGATCTAGACACTGTGTGTAATTAAAATAATGGGTTTGGGGTTGTTGCAGCTGGTATTTTAGAGTTTCATAAGGTGGGAGGCATAAGGAATAGACATTTGATTAAATAGTTGTATTTTTTTAACCACTTAGTGTCTGTCAACTTAAATGAAAGCCTTCAGTCAGAGATGGCTTTTCTATTAATAGAAACAGAGAAACACATGGCCACTGTGTGACCCTATTGTACAAGCTTGTATTCTTGCAGCCGTACCTTTCTCAGACAGGTAGAAGAAAGTTTTAGGAAGCGATTAGGTATTTAGGGTATTTACTATAGAAAATGAATTTCTGTTTACACCATGACAATATTTTAAAAACTACTGGTGCCTAGATTCGAGAAAACTGATTATATAAAATCTGGAGTACAGAGATATATATGGTAAATAGGGTGTGTATCCAACCTGGTCCAGGAATGATGCAAAGTGATACCTGAGAAGGGGGGCCTTATGCCCTTAGTTATTGCAGGTGCTACCTAGAGCTTGGATACCCAATGTGGTCCATGGACCGGCAGCTTTGCCATCACCTGGACTCTTTCCAAAAGGCAGAGAATCTCAGGTTCTACCCCAGACTGATTGGATCAAGACCTTCATTTTAACAAGATCATAATTTACATGAACAATAACGTTTAAGAAGCCCTGGGCTAAGAGGATTCTTGCAGGAGTTGGAGAAGTACATGCAGAGCAGGATGTTAAGAGCATATTGTGAGAAGTGATATAATGTACAGTTGGTTCAGATAAAATTGATTACATGGTGGCCTTCCTAAGGACATCATTTCTTCCTTGTCCTAAAGGAGACAACTGGAAGTTGACTATTAGAAGCTTTATGGAGTAGCTGCCATTTATCTGCACATTTCACTGGCCTAACTGGGAGGAGAATAAGGATTATCCATTTCAAGTATATGGGAACAATCCATGATTTTTTAGTGGTCTAGGAATTTATAGAAGATTCACTATTATAAAGGTATCAGTTCTCAAATTGATATATATATCAAGTATATATCAATATACTCACTATTATAAAGGTATCAGTTCTCAAATTGATATATATTTTTTAATGTAATTTCTTTCAAAATATCAGTTTGAATAAGGCTGAAAATTTTAATAAACATGAAAATTAGGGACCATATCATGACAGGGGGAGAAAATCATATTTGAAAGCACAGTGTGGCAAACGGGGGGGCTATTTGAAGCTGGAGGTAGCTGTTTTCAAGGTTTTCGTGGCCTGGGGTCTTGCCTGACTGTCCTCATGGATGAGGGGATCATTGTTTGAGCATGCCGGTGGTCCTTTGCGGCACAGCGGTTGGTAAGCTCCGTCCAGGATCACAGGGCAAATCTGGCTCCTCCGTGCAGCCCGCTCAGCACCATGGTGCACCCTCTCACCGCCCCGTGCTACCCTGCCGAGTCCACAGCCAGCCACCACTCCAGGACAATGAGAGTGACAGGAAGATGAAGCATCCAAAGGCTTTCAGCTCTGTCTGATCTCATCATATGTTCCATATTCCTGGTTATAGGCACTTCAAACCACACATACATGCTCTCTTAGAAATTCTTCAAGAAATATATAGTTAATTCTTACAATTTATTCTGGATGTGGTATCATGTGCTGTCCTGCCTAGGGGTGCCTTCGCAGTTGCCATCTGTCGTGTGTCCAGGTTTAGGATGCATTTGCTATTGCAGGGTGATGATTAAGGGAGGGAACTTACTGAAGAAAGGAAAAACATAAAGGCCAAGAGCAGCAAGAGGAGAGAAGACGCAGGTCCCGCGTCCTCCTATCACCCCACAGAGAGGTGTGCAGTGTGCGGGGATCCCGCCTGCTTAGCGTTAGACATTCTGAGTTTGTGATACCAGCTATTTACAAGTGTTGCCATCCTAGACTTATTCATGTGTTAACCAATGTATATCATTTAAATTGCAGCTTTTATCACTTCCTGGAAACCGTGAAGTCCTCAAAGCCTGTGTCTCCATTTATCCCTCCCATCTTTCATGCTAGGATTGTTCATTATTTATAGGTAGTCTAAAAATAGCTATTATTTGCAGCACCAAGACATATTTGAGGCTTAATCAGAATAAAAATTGTTGTTCGGAGTGGGGCTTGAAAGTTCTGGAGACCTAACGTACAGCCTGGTTAATATAGTTGATAATAATGTATAGTATGCGTGACATTTGCTAGGAAAGATCTCAAGTGTTCTCAACACAGACACATACACAAAGGTAACCATGTGAAGTGATAGATATGTTAATTAACTCGAGCGTGGTAATCATTTCACAATGTGTACATATATCAAAACATCACCTTGTATGTCTTAAATATATATAATTTTTATCTGTCAATTATACTTCAAGAAAGCTAGAAAAATGAAATAAACCATGTTAGAAAAATAATACAGAGTTAAAGATACCACTTGAGCTAGCAGAACTATAAAGGGGATAAATGCGTGTCTATTGTAGGATAGAACGTTAGGTGTCTATAGTATGCAATGTCAAAGCACTGAATTAAACTTTCACTTAATGTATTTGGGAGTCCAGGCAATGCTCACACACGGAGAGCTCAGTTTGCCTAGTAGCTGCTATTTTTAGATATAAGGGAGAGATTAAGGAGTGGAAGAATAAGTCAATAATTTGGCTACTTATCATAGCCTCGGATTATGTAACAAAATAAAAGAAAAGGCATTAACTGTAAATTTCCCAGCTGGAAAAATACGTGACTGTGTTGTAGAAATCATTTTTTCCTTGTACTTGTTATACGAAGAAGATGATGGACCAAGTTACAGGCAGACTATGTTTGTGGTGTCTATGACAGGAAGCGAATATACCCGTTCATATCACATCTCCACGTAGAGTGGAAAGATAAAGTACCGATTGCCTAAGACTTAGATCTTGACAATTAGAAGAGGAAAACGGTTCTTGAAAGATTTGAAAAAATTAAACTCCAAGCCCATTTGTAATCTTTTCCCACTATCCATTTGCCTAGTCAATAATTAGGTGTGAATTCAATGATGATTTGAGCTGCTAAAGAACAATCAGACTAGGGAAAATGAAAAATTAGTGTTAGTATGTATTTGAGGATTGTATGCAAAAACTTGGCCAAAACAAGAGATGGATATTGGAATCCAGATGTTAAAAGAGGACTGATGAATCAGGTAGAGGTATTGTAAGCTGTGGTAAGAATTACATAATCCTATTACAGCAGCTGGAAGTGACCACAAAAACATTCTGGATTGGCTGACACACATCTATTCACAATACTGTGTTTTTTACATTAAAAACTCAGACCCTATGTAGGTCAAGAAAATTAGCTTTAACCCCTGATAATGAAGCTGGCTATTCCACTCCAAAATGAGATTTTTTAAAAGCGTTTGGGAATTTATGTATGCTAGGCAACTGTAACCCAAACTTATCCCCACCATCATCACTACCACTAGCATCATCACTGTGCATCCTGCAAACCGGCAGTAAATGCATTTTTATTTCTACCAGGAAGACTTGTTTATTTTCCTGTAAGAAGGGATATAAAGATGTGGCTTCACGATCAGAGTCACAAACCTTTCAAAGCAGCAAGGTAGGCAAGAAGCCTGTTGTACCTTTAGATTAGGGTAAGGTACACTTAAAAAGAAATGCACAGATTCAGTTCTGTGTAAGGAACCCCAGAAATCCCCCAAATCATAAATATCCCCATCCAAAATATTTTTTAGATACTCTTGTATTTCTAATGTTAATTCTGGTTCTTTCTCTTTTCCTTTCCTTGGGGGAGGAAGCACTGGGAAAGGCTTCTGTTCAGCGCTGCTACGGGTTGAGAGGAGAGGAGAGAAGGCTACGGTTTTGCACAGGAAGGGCCCGTTTCTGAAGCACTGTGTATAGGCTGCTGGCACAGAAATAAACTCCAGAATCCTCCAGGTCTGCAGGCTGGATCTTCAGAGTGGAATATGTCCCATTAGTCCTTTCAGCTGAGAATCGATCTTTGGGCATCCCTGACTCATCCTGTATATTCTCTTCTAGAAAGTATATCAAAAATTCCATTTCTTTGCCCACAGTATGTCGGTACCAAAAAAGAGACTCATGTCCAGAAATTGGGTCACATGTCAGAGTCACAGCCTGGTCCTTCTTTACAACCTTGCTCCTAGGGAACTGAGTGACTCCAGCTGCTATGTGCTCTGTGGGAGGAGACAAAAACAGAGAATACATGACAAGAATGGACTGGGAAAGGGTAATGCAGAGATATTCAAATTTCTTAGGACTTACCTGGTCCCAGGAGACAAAGAGACACTAAGCAGAGAAGTCTGGAAACCATGGCAGGATCCCAATAAAGGCATGCACTTTTGCACAGGAAGGAGCTCATGAGCATGAATAGAAAAGAAAGCAAATCTGTGTCTCTTGGCCCTGAGAGGTGTGGCCTCCAATGACATCAGCATGTGAGCCAGTGTCTGCAGCCCCAGGAGCTCCCTCTAGGGAGGTGGGAACATAGAATACCTAGTGAGGGTTCTCTGAAGAAGGTTGCCTCTAGAGAGGGCGACGGAGAAAAACTGACATCAATGAAAATCAGCCTGTTTATACATCTGAATAGGTGTTGCCTTTGTATATATGTTTCTGAAAAAGTCACCACTGACAGCTGCCGAGTCCACTGTCTGGATCCTGCCCATTCCTAGCCCTGTCTTCTCTCACATATCACAGCCCCAAAGAGCATGGGACATTTCAACTTCAAGTGGTTATTGTGACTATTCTTGCTATTTCTAATGCTCAATGACTGTTATCTCCTAATTCTCTTTTCCCATTATCCCTCGAACACATTCCAATCAAGCTTTTGCCCCCGCCACTCTCAAACTCAGCGGCTCAAACATGAAACGTTATCCTCACCTCTGCTCTACCAGCAGCCTTCCAGCTGATCCAGGTGATAACCTTAGAGTTATCTTTGAATCCTCTTCTTCTACTCCACCGTATAGCCAATCCACTGGGAAATTCAACAGCTCTATCATCAAAATGCACCCAGAATTAATCCATGTTTTATCATCTTCGCTGCTAACATCCTGGAACAAACCACCATCATCTTTAGCCTGGATTACTGCAATAGACTGGTCTTAACTGGTCTTCTTGCTTTCAACTACTTCCAGACTAGCTCTCAAACTCAGCTCTCTAGAACACGCTAGATTACTGACTCATCTACTCCATATCATCTACTAGCTCCCAATTTTATTTGGAATGAGACAGCAAAGCACTGAAGGCCTTCAAGTCTTACATGGTCCACCCTACCCCATTGCCTCTCTGACGGAAGCTCCTACCATTCCTGTTCTTGATTTTCCAGCCATACGGACTCCTCATTGGTCCTTAAATATCCCTTAGGGCCTTTGCACAGACTCCTCCCTCTGCCTGGAATGTTCTTCCCCAGATACCTGCATGTCTCTCTCCTTCATCCCACTTTCTTCTTGGGCCCTGCTCTGAACAACTTATTGTAGTCTCAGCATTCCTTACGCAGACAGTCCTCATCCCTCTCACCATAGTCTGATTTTTCTTTTTTCCATAGCAGGTATCACCTTCTAATATACTATATGCCTTATTTATTCATCATGATTATTGTTTGTTCTGTCTCTTCCTCCCCCAATAAAATGCAAATATCAAGAAGACACAAGTCTTCATCTTCTTTTTCTTTTTTATTGATGTGCACCAAGAACGTAAATCAATGCCTGAAACTCTTTGGAGAGGAGGCAAAGCTGGAACCAAATCTCGAAAGAACATCCATGGAAGGCATGCCCTAGATAGAGGGATCTTCAAGTCTCAAAATCATTTCCTTTCTTTGCAATTTGAAATGGGTGTTAGACAAAAACATAAGAGCAAGGTTTGCAAACATAATATGAGGGCGTGCGTTTCTTGGCCTAGTCTCAGATTAGTGGGCGTATTGGGTGTATTAATTTTCTCTGGCTGCCATAAAACATTGCCGCAGAGTTGTTGATTTGCAACAGGGGAAATTTGTTCTCTCATAGTTCTGGAGAAGTCCAAAGTCGATATCACTGGGCTGAAATCAAGGTGTCATCAGGACCATGCTCCTTCTAGAGCTCCTTTAAGTTTCTGGTGGCTGCCACATGCACTGGCTTGTGGTCACGTTGCTCCAGTCTCTGCCTCTGTGCTCACATTGCCGTCTTTTCTCCATCTGTGTTAAATCTCTCCCTGCCTCCCTCTTAGAAGGACACACGTGATTCCATTTAAGACCCACTTGAATAATCCAAAATAATCTCCTTATCTCAAGATCCTTAATCACATCTGTAAAGTACACTTTTGCCATATAAGGTAATAATAGTCACAGACGCCGAGGGATTCGGATATGGATGTCTGTCTGGGCAGGGGCATTGTCAACCTGCCACATGATACAAAATTTTTGGCTATTTGGAAATTCTCACAGGTATTATTTTCCTGCCATAGTTACAGATCAACTTTAATCTTCTGTACGTACACCTGTACCTGATATTTTCTTCACTGTTAAGCCTCAGTATTTGTCTTCTCACCAAAACTAGCTATGGTGGAGTCTCTGTGACTCCAGCGTGCTTGGGAGTTGTGCACAAAGGAGACTAAAGAGGGAGCCCCTGCTTCAGAGAAGCACCAGAGTAGCTCTGGGGATGGGCTTCTGAATGATGGGCTTCTGCTCAGCCCACCTGCCCTCTGCCCCTGATGTTCAGGAGGCAGTGGAGTGGAGTCAAGAAGATTCTATGTCCATCAGAATGCTCTAAGGCTGGGGGCTAACACATCGATAGCAGCCTAGCTCACAGCAACCTCAAACTCCTGGGCTCAAGCAATCCGCCTTCCTCAGCCTCCTGAGTAGCTGGGACTACAGGCATTAGCCACCATGCCCAGCTAATTTTTTCTATATATTTTTAGTTGTCCAGCTGATTTATTTCCATTTTCAGTAGAGACAGGGTCTCGCTCTTGCTCAGGCTGGTCTCGAACTCCTGAGCTCAAACGATCCTCCCGCCTCAGCCTCCCAGAGTGCTAGGATTACAGGCGTGAGCCACTGCACCCAACTCTCCCTTCTCTTTTCAATGCTTTCTCAGTGCCCCACAAGTAGGGTTCATGATTGAGACCCCAAGCCTGGGCGTTTCCCTAAGCCCCAGACAGTTCTCTCAGCAGTTCTGAAGTATCAGTGGTGGTCGTGGAACCACAGTGTCTCCTGGTGGCCAGTGGGGCTGAGTCACTGGAAATGAGCCCTTTATCAAGACCCAAAGTTAACCGTGCTGTGTTACATTGGTACAGGCGTAACAAGAGGTTAGAGCTGTTGGTGTTCTAGGCGTTCAAAAATATGCCACTCTTTCTGGTCTAAGTCTCAAAACACTTGAGAGAAGAATGCTGAAATCAGACAAAGTGAAGTCAAAATGCCAGCTTTGGCACTGGTAGAGAGGGCGCTACACTATGCAGCTCAGTGGGTGAGCCAGCATTCTCCTGAATTGGATAGACCCTTCACTTACCTTTTCCTTAGTGGACAAGCTTTCTTACTGAGTGAAGAGTTTGCTCACTCATCTCACTATAATTCTGAGACAGAAGAATAGAAAGAATCTTCCCTGCAGGCCAGCAGATCCAAAGATAAAATAGAGGGATTGGAGTGAGCACACTTAGTTTCTTCTCGCAAAACGACTAATCAGATAACTCAGTTTTCCTATCATACAGAAGACGGAGGGGAAGGAAGATGGGCCAGAAATATTTTTCAGAGAATCACCCGCCCACCCCCACACACAGGTAAGTGGGGAATAAATATTGTTTCAAAGATTCTTAACATTTGTGTTCTCTTAACAACTTGGACTCAGACATCATGCCTGCGATCAGCAAGAGATGAGCAATCTGTTAGAACAATTCTGCCCCCACCTTCTCGAGACATTAAGTCATTACTTTTTTTTTTATCATCTCATTCTCTTTTCTCAAATATATTATGTTCCAGGCTCTGAGTAGTATTTATTTGTACTATAGTTTTTAATTTTTATAAGAATAATATGCATTTAGTCATTTTATTTCCCTCTACTATTACTTAGTTGTTCAAGGAATATTAAGCTGAATATCTAAAAGTTTAAAATCCTTTTTAAATTTGTCCTCTTCCTTCTCAAACACAAGTTTTAGCCACATTCGCTATAATCAAAAACCATCTTTAATTTTATGTTTGTATTCTGGTTCAAGTCGTTAGTCTTTCTAGTATATCCTTCTAGATTTTTATCTCTGTGATCTCGCCTAGTGATAGATGTGCAATTAACAATGTCTGGCTCTTCTAAAATAAGCAAGATTAAAACAAGCATTACTTATCTTTAACTTCCTCTGTTGAGCAATTCCACCTACAAGGTGCTTTCTTTGTTTTTTCTGCTTTCTCTTTAATATGTCCCACCGCTCCTCACACTTTCCTGAGAGTCATAATTTTAAAAATGAATTATACAGGCTCCTTTAAGCCACAGGCTGTAACTGAAGATCATGTAATAAGTTGAGTATTTTCGATTGATCTCTCTAGGCATTTCTTCTCAAAACTGTCCAAATTATATATAACCCGTTATATAGCTGTGATTTTGAGAGTCATTTCTCAACAGACCCCCCAAACTCTATCTTCCTACAAGTCATTCCAGTCTGCCCTTGGAGGTCTGCCATTTTTCCCTCTCTCAGGCTTCTTTGCACTCGATTATCTTGCCTGCTCTAGTAATGACTAAAATAAATCTCTCTGTTTTATAATGTCCCCTTAAGAGCAGTTGAACTTGAATGCATTTCCACTTCCTTTTAAAATCTGTGTCCTGGACTTGAGAACCTTCTCTTTCTTTTACATGAGTATACTATTAAATAAGTCTTCTAAGAAGTTAGAACTTGTCCTAAAGAAATATCTTTTTCCCTCCAGTTTAATGAATCTATATTTTTTAATTTTGTTGGTAATGGTTTATAAATGGTTAAAAGGAATCCAGTCCCAAATTTCTTGTGTTTGAATCCCTTTTTCCTCTGTTTATCAGCCGTACCACTCTGGGAAATTTACATGCACATTTTCTGCTTCAGTAGCCTCTTCTATAAAATGGGGCACTGACTGTTCTCAGCATCTAGTTGGAATGCCCAAGACATAGTGAGAACCATGTTAAGAGCTCTCTATTATAAATATTTTCCTTTGTTCCTGTCCTGATGGTAAGAGAGAAGCTTAACTTCAAACCACTGTAGTGTCTCATCCATTTCTTTAGCAAATTTAAATTCCCTGTAAAAGCGTTCCAAGCACAGATGTTCTTCTGATTACTCTCCAAGCTTTTGCAATAATTATGTTGATTGATCTTGGATCTTTGTGTGCACATGGTCTAATTTCATCCTCCTTGACAGCCCTCCTCATTACTTTTTCTTCAACAGAGAAAGTCTGGCCAGTTGTGATTACTATCACATACTCTAAATTATTTCTGCCTGAGCCCATGGTTACTGATAACTCACTTTCCATGACTTTAAGAAGAGTCTTGGAAATATGAATTCTCCCATGATGATCCACCTGATGAGGCTGTTTCAATGGGCATCTTCTCACTGTCTGGAAGACTCAATTGCAAACTTAACCGTGTATATTTTTAGTCTCTTACCAGTGAATGAGGCTGTTGTAATCATCCAAGATTTTAGAAAATATCCAGACGAGAGTAGCTGCCATTGTGTAGTTCGGCATAAGACAGAGAACCCAGAAGCTTGCAGCTGCAGCGTCCGAAGTACACATTCTGTATTTGAATTGAGGGGTTAAGATGGCAATAGGTCTGTTACTAAACCCAAATAAATCTGTTGGCTGTTACTAATACTTAATTAGAATAATGTAATGGGTAGATTAAAAGGATATGTATATTCTACATGTGAAGCAATTAGACCATCGTGTTACATATTTTGGGAAAGGACACTGTGGAATTTGTACTTATGTGTCTAAGAATGACCAATGGTGGGTGAATCATCCTCAGTAAAAGCCAAGGACCACATGTGAAAGTGACTCAGAGACACCAGAAATAGTTCATAAGACTTGGTACTCAAGCAGGAACTGCAGAGACCATGGTCTCTTCAACTCCTAATCCAATATATCTGTAATCACTAGAATTGTGAAAATGTTTGAAGACTTATACATGCAAGATGGTAAACTGAATACCTCCCAATATAAGAAATTCAAAAAATAACAAAGAGTTCTGAAAACAAGAAAAGTTATATTTAGGAATCAGAAATGTTAAGATATTCTGGAAGTTGGAAAGCATATGTGGTCAGATTTATGTGTAAATCAAAATAGAAAATAGAACAAAGACACCAGAGTTAAGCAGTGCTATTCCTAAAAAACAACAAGCTTGGAATCGGTAATGGCCTATGGGATTATGATTAGAACAGTTTTTTAAAAATCTATATTTGGAATACATGGCATATCAATTAACACCTGCACAGTAATGCTGTATAGCAGGCCTCCTTCAAAATTCATTAGTTAAGACAATAACCATTTATTACTGCTCATGAGTCTATGGATTGGATGGTCAGTTATGTGAACCTTGGATAAATATTCTTGATATTAATCTTTTGTTGGATATGTGGTTTGCAGATATTTTCCCCATCAATGTGGCTTCTTTTTTTTATCCACTATACAAGGGCTTTCAAGACTATAATATGGACATTATAGTCTTAAACCTTGAAATATGACTTATACTATGTGAGAATTAAAAACATGGGAGTTTAAAAGTTGTGGACTACATGGACTGGAGGGGTCAGAGAGACAGAAGAATTATAGAAGTCATGATCCTAGAGTTAGTGAGATGGGAAGACGGAAGGTCGTGGTAGGAGGATAGGACGATTGAAACAGAAATGTCAAAAGAACTTACATGGTCCACAATCATGGAAGCGAGTATGAAAAGAACGTGGGAGCAAAAACATCTTCTCAGGGAACAGGAAGGTCAAGAAACTGAGAAGCCAAACCAATGTACAAATCGTCTATGTGACAATTAGTCATTCAGAATGATGGCTGGATTATTGGCGGGCAGAGGCTTCCATATGAAGAGAGTTCTGACAGGAAACAAGTGCAATGATGAAGGGGACATTCTCATGTCATGTCTGTAAGGGAGCTGGGCTTTAAAGAAGGAGGGAGGAAGACGATCTGGAAGCAGCAGGGACGAATCAGAAGCGTGAGGAACATAGCAAAATCATGTCTGCAGAGATGCAGATTATGTCTCTTGCACAGATAATAGAAACTGAATTCCATTCTGCACTATTTCCAACTGAAGTTTCAGAACCACTGAACGGCAAAAAAATAGGACAACATCAAGTGGAATTTGGCTACAGGCAGAACTCCAATAACCTGAATTGCCTCAGGCACTCAAAGTACAGGCAACTTTTGCACTAGTTGCCAATGATACCCCGATAGGGAATGAGAAGTGATCAGTGTGTAAATATGACTATAGAAGAAAGGAATTAAAGCCATTCAGGATTGCAATGGTTGTAGATAAATTTCTGGCACAAATAAAAAGAAAAATATAAATGTGAGTGTTAAGTATATACAATCAGAAAGAAAAGAGGGCAAAGTAAGACTGACCAGGCCTGGGTGCTTCTAGATGCCCCCGTGTGGGTCCGCATTGACTGTTCCGGGGCAGGCCTGGAGGCCTCATCCTGAGTGCACGCAGGTCTTCAGCTGGCACCAGCCTCTCCTTAGCCTGACAGAGACACATGGATCCCTGGATTCCAGGAGTGGTAGTTTACATCTAATGTACTAAACTGCCTGCTTTACCCATATTTGAGATGATCTTTGAGTATAAGAAAAAGTCCCTACATAAATGTTAAATTGAAATCAGCATTGTAAAGAAATGTCCACAATTATAGTAAAGAACTTTCTTTTACAATCTAGAGAACTTGTGGGGAAACATTGTGTCCACAGTTTACAGTGAGAAGGGAAGGGAGAGGACAGAGTGGTCCAGAAGACATGGCATCTTCAGGAGCTGCCACCATCCCGACAGGGATGGCAAGTGCAGGACAGTGGGGAAACCTACAGTGTGGGCGATTCAGGTTTATCTTATGTGTGTGAGTTCTGAGCCCATAGATAAATTATGAGAAATGCAAGAAACACATTTCCCACATTATTTCCTGTACAAGATTTCCTATGTTGATATCTTATCACTTTCTGTCTTTGTCATGCCCCAAACGATTTAATTCTCCTGGGGAGGGAGGAACAGGAAGGACTTTGCTCAGGACAGCTGGGAGCTGGAGGGAGACCAGGAAGCACCAGGTTTCTGCATAGGGAGGGGGAGATCCCGCAGCGCTGTGGCTGAGCTGCTGGCACAGAGATACACGGCCGAGTCCCCGGGTTCTGTGGGCTGGATCTTCAGAGTGGAGAATGACGCGTCAGGCATCTCAGCGGAGAATCGGCCCTTGGGCAGCGCTGCGTCGTCTATTTGAGATCGGCTGCGGAAGTAAGTCAGCAATTCCAGTCCCTGTACCAATGTGTGTTTGTACCAGAAAAGAGTGTTGTGGCCTGAAATTGGCTCACATCTCAGAGTCACTGCTTGTCCCATCTCTGTTACCTTGTGCCTGGGTGTCTGGATGACCCCAGCATCTGTGTGCTCTATAAAAGAAAGCAGAATTGGAGGGACAAAATAATGAAAATACAAGCAGCCATCAATACAGAAGGCCAGCATGGCAATGCTAAGTATTCTGAGGACTCACTGGCTACCAGGACACAAAGGGCCACACAGCAGAGGGTCCGGGTGCCCTTGGCAAAGTGAGAGCAGATGTGGAATATTCCAGACCAGGACCCCTGTGAGCAAGAGTAGAGAAGAGAATCTTGGGAGATTTTATCTCCACAAGATGCATCTTTCAGTGACATCACCAAATGAGCCACCACCCCAACTCGAAAGCCCTTTTCAAAGTGGCTGCTTCTCCGGAGATGAATCAGGCAAGACTGAAAGCAGCTATCCTTGATCTGAAATACAGACTTACACATGCAAAGGCTCCTTGAAGATTTGTTTAATGTTATCAATTCATGATGCCTTTTCTATAGTATCTCTTACCTAAGAGCCTGCCAACCATATCCATCTGCACCTCAAATTCCAGGTATTTAAAGATAAACTCATTGTCTTATTGCAAACCAGCTCCTCTTTAAACTCTTTTTCCGGTGGCTCGATGCTCCTAGTCACACACGCTCAGGTGATCCTTCAGTTAGTTAGGAGTTGGCCTCTGAGCTCCCCAGGAAGAACAAGCATGCCAACTGCATTGTTAGGGAAACAGGGGCTGAACTCTTGTCTTAAAAAACGATTCTTTGTAAAAGCTCTTCTTCGCAGTGAAAAACGTCTCTGGGTTAGTTTATCCTTGAACTGTAATGAGTGTCTAAAGCCTATAGCTCAGAATCTCTCACATTCTTTCTCCCCACAGTGAGATAAGAGGAGGATAAGAGAGAGGACTGGCTTATTCTTGAAAATGTGCAGATAAAGTGGTCTGGACTGGGATTACATCTTATTCTTACCCCTGGAAAATGCAATGTTTTTTCATCAGCAGCACTCGGCCTTTTCCCCAGAAAAGCTGCCCCTCCTCCTCACAAACCCACTTCTCAGGGTGGAGGTTATGGGGGTATGGAAAGATGAGAGAAAGCTTTATTTCTTGAGTTGGTTAATTTATTTGCTAGTAAGGAAGAATGAATAGGCATGCTGCTGAAACCTGAACCCAAGAGCACGTGCCGATTTTACAGCGCAAATGCTTTGTAGACTAGCCTGTGCTACCTGACGTGCCTGTCTTCCTTGTGGGCTCTGTCATCTTGCAGTGTCTGCTGGACCCAGACTGCAGAAGGCTTGTCATCATTCTGCCTTCAAGAAGAGTATTGCTTGTTCCTCACCAAGCAGGGTATCAAGTGCGGCAGGCAGAATGATGGCCTTCCAAAGATGTCCATGTCTAATCCTCAGAAACTGGGGAAGTGTTAAATTATGTGGCAAGGGGAAATTAATATTCTAAATGGTGAGCTGCTAATCAGCCAGCCTTAACATAAGGACAGTATCCTGGATTTTCCAAGTGGGCCCAAAGTAATCACGAGGGTCCTAAAATGTGGAAGGGTCACAGTGATGCAGCATGAGAAAAGACTCAATTGGTCACTGTTGGCTATGAAGGTGGGCAGGGGCCATGAGCCAAGGAATGCTGGTGCCCTCTAGAAGCTGAAAAAGGCAAAAAAACACATCTCCCTTAGATTCTCCTGAAGGGATGCAGCCCTGCCAAGATCTTGATTTTAGCCCAGTTACAACCATTTTGGATTCTGAGCTTCAGAACCATAAAATATATTACTAAATGTTATGCCACCAAGTTAGTAGTAATTTGTTACAGCAACAATAGAAATATAATACATTATAGTATCCATGGGACTCATGAAAGAGGTGGAAGCTATATACAAAGTACAGGTGGGAGGCAGATGCATGATAACATTTGAAATCAGGCCAAGAGAAGCCCAGACCAAAAAAAAAAAAAAAAAAAAAAAAGCTTCTTAATCTCTGCCCAGAACTCACCCACTTCCAGGGGACACACAGACATCAAGTGAGTGGCAAAGTTAGGACTAGATTGTGGCATCTTCCTGCTGACAGCAAAAGTTCTTGGGGGAGAAAATCCTGTTGTTCTGGTCCACTCCAGTCCCTGCCTGTTGGGTGTGTTTGCAGTGGCATCACTCTGGCTGTCAGCTCCCTGAGGCCAGGGTCCCTCTGATGTGGCCCAGGGTAGCACCTCCATTTCTCCCTGCTCTATCCTCCACATTCAAAGAGCAGGCAGGGCTGGCCTGGGCTGGTTTGGGGTTAGGCTCTCTTAGGCTCCTCTGACACACAAACGGCTTCTCTGCCTTCCCCAACCTCAGCATGCAAGATGACCACCCCAGCTCCTTGTGCCTCCACACCTTAAGCAAGCTCAGAGGTATACCCACTGCAAGCACACCTGCCATTCAGAGCTCAGTCCAAAGCTCAATTTAGAGAAAAACCCATCTCTACAATAGAGGAAGAATTCCTTCATTCCCAGCCATCATTCAAGACATCTGCAAGCCAACCCCCTGAACCTAGCTCTAACCCCAGAGTATCCCTTAATGAGATCCCCTTACATGGAGCCATCTCAGCCTCTCCCCAGAGACTCTGGATGACAACAAAGCCACAGTGCCTCCCAGTGGCCAGTGGGCAGAAACAGCACAAATGTGCTCTCTTCCCAGGACATAGGGGAGTTGTGCTTTGTTTCATTGAGTCTAAGGGATGTGGGATATTATGATTTGTTAGTGTACAGGGTCAACAAACAGTATTAATGTTGTTATGGCTGGCCTAAGATGGAACAACTTCAGAGATTGATATTGGAGTGAAACTGGTGGTGGTAATAATATCAGTTTTAATATCGATAAACAAGCCTCAATGTGAAAACAAAGTGTCTGGCTAACACTGTGCTAAATAGGAATTTAACCCATTCTTTCTCTCATCCAAACCTCAGGCCCAACCTATGTGAAAAAGAAAGTTCTCCACTGACCTTAGTGCATGTTGGAAAAGCATCAAAGAATCCTCCTTTTTGTCTAGGTAGCCAAGAGGAAAGTGAGACAACGAAGAGAAACTAAAATAAGATGAAGAAACTAAATAAGATACTTATTTCGCATTCCATAGAAAATATTTGGCAAGGAAGAGGGATAATAAAACAGGGGTGTTACTGAAGGAAGTCCCACAAAATGGAGAATGTTGAACAGAGTGTTGTCCCAGGAGATTAGGTTT
Source organism: Lepilemur ruficaudatus (assembly GCA_963574885.1). Taxonomy (NCBI): domain Eukaryota; kingdom Metazoa; phylum Chordata; class Mammalia; order Primates; family Lepilemuridae; genus Lepilemur; species Lepilemur ruficaudatus. Next base: position 18,632 of record CAUYRT010082038.1, read on the forward strand.
GAATGGGGAAGGATGACAGCCACATGTCTATTACTCCCTCCAACTCCAAGCCCTGCTCCTTGGGCACACATACCAAACACAGCACAGATGTGTCGGGACACTGCAGCAATTGCACTCATTCCAAGCCTGTTCTGTACTAGCTGACCAGATTGAAGCGTTCTCTTTCCCATCTTGTCACATGGTCCCATGGAACAGTAGAGGTAATGCAATAAAAGTAAATAACCTTATAAGTGTACTCCAATAATAAAATGCAAACGCCAAATAGATGTCCCATTTTGATTACAAATCTCTTTTAAGTTTTTAAAAGTTCCTTTGACTGAAATCAAACTTTAAGTACAACATCTCTATGTTATTTAAGTTAAATGTCAAAGAAATCACAGACTAAGAATCTAACATGAAAATGCAAAGAAAATTAAGATTCCAAATAAAATTATTTTCACCTGAATCCCAGGAATTAAGGATGAGAGTTCTCAATCTTTCCATTGTTACCTACATACTGGAGGAAAATATCAAAAACAACAAGAGTAAAAACGTCAATTCATTGATGTCCTATAATATCATGAGGACTAACTTGGCTGGAATCTTGGAGAGGGCAGGGGTCCAGGCAGGTGAGCACAGCAGTGTTTCTGCCCATGCGGGCATCTGCCGATCCCAACTCAGCCCTCCTGCAGCTGATCCGCAGGCCAGGGCGGTAAACCCAAAGACCAGAATATGCCCAATGTGACCACCAATGATCTCAGCTAGCCACAGTCAGCCAGAGGTAACCTGCTCCAGGTGATCCAGGCACCTCAAACCTTGCATTCCAATCCAGGGAGCCCCCAATCATTTATATGGCCACACACTTAGCAGAAGCACAATACAATTCTGGAGGAAGATACATCAAGCCTAAGCCAAAAGTTATTTGTACAACCATAGTGTCTGGCACAACATCAAAGATAATCAGGTTTATAAGGAAAAATACAAACACCTTGAAAATACAAGCACCACTACTGGGAAACAGCACAAAAGGAGCATCAACCAACACAGCCCACAAAGATCTCAAAGGTGAACATGATCATATGGACTCAGACCCAGTTATGTGTCCTATGTTCAAATAAATGAAAGATGATCTCAGAAAATGTTATGAGGGAATTAGTAACTGTAAGTAGTGACGTAGAAAATTGGAAAAAGAGCCAAATACAATTTCTGGCAAGATGACGGTGAATGGACATGCTTATCCATCCTGAGTGAGGTTTGTTCAGACGAGCAAAGGAGGGAGGGAGGGAGGGAGCTGATGGGCAGTGAGGAAGTGGACATCAGGTGTGACCTTCAGTCAGCTTGGATAAGGAAGGGAGGGAAGCCAGGGCGTTGGGTTGAAGCCGAGGGACAGTGACAATGCCTTCAAGGCCTCCAGGAAGCTGCTTTTTAAGTAATCCCAGGCAATACATCACAAAGATTTCTCATATTATCTTAGAGAATCCAGGCAGAATTTAAAGTAGAGAACATAGAGCTAGACACACAGAGTGTATTATCAGAGGGGACAGTGGATGGAGGCAATTGATTTCTTTAGAAGTTCATAAAGGAATATTTGAATGCACTAAGGAACTATTTTATACCCAAAGGCAGACAAGTAGAAGTGTCCTCAACAGCCTTTGAACCGGCTGGCTGGACCAGAGATATAGTTGGGGTTGTGATGTTTACATTGAAGAGTTAGGGTACTCCGGAGGAAGTAGAATTTGTTTTGAGCTAAGATTTAGGACTGGTTACCAGAATACCCATTTGTATGCATTTCTTTGAAGTTGAAAAAGTGCTGAATAAAATAGCTTAAATTATCGACACCATTATTGACACATTTCCATAAAAACAGAGGGAAAATATTTTCAAACACCTGCAGTGTATTGAGACTTGGTTGCATGAAGCATCCAGTGTAAGGGCACAGAAGAAGCTAGAGAGACAGTGTGTTAGCAAGGATGACAATCATTCAGATGGTGACAACTCCAGAGGGCCTGCTGTTTGTTACTTACATGTAATCATCATCTGTATTATTACGTTTATTGTACATGTTTTGTGATTGCCTATTTTTATAAGAAAAAAACTGTCACTACCCCTGAGGACTGAGTCTATGATAAGTCACTTTCAGTTTTGGTTTCTTGAGTTGTCACCAAAATGTGCTTAAAATCCCTGAATCGTAATTATTTTCAAACAACATTTGCAGCCGTTAGATTTCAAGAAGGATTTCATGCCCACCTGTTATATGAATCGTAGCTTATATCTGCAAACCCACTCCTTTCCCTTGGGTAGGTTAAGGCTCTGTCTAGGGCTCATGTGTGCTGAGCAGAGAGAGGAGAACAGTGTGGTTTGGTGCACAGGAGGGAAGCGTCTCTGCAACGCTGTGGCTAGGCTGCTGGCACAGAGATACGTGGCCGAGTCCCCCAGCTCTGTCTGCTGGATCCTGAGAGTGGAGTTTGCTCCTTTGGGCCTCTCTGCAGAAAATCGATTGTTAGCCAACCCTGAATTATCTACTACGGCCTCATTCTGAAATTGAATCAGAAGCTCAAGGCCCTTTCCCAGGGTCTGCCGGTACCAGGAAAGGGTAACGTGTCCAGAAATAGGATCACACGAAAAGGCCACGGCCTGTCTTTTCTCTGTAATCTTATGTCTGGGGGACTGGGTGACTCCAGCTTCTGTGAGATCTATTGGGGAAAAAAACAGAGTTTGAAAATAGAAAAAAGGAAATGATTAGAATAATCACTGGGAGATCCAATGTGGAGATCCCCGTATTCTGAGGACTCACCTGTCCCCAGAAGGCAGAGGGCTGCCCAGAAGAGAAGCCTGGTGCCCATAGCAGGGTGGGCAGGCAGGATGGGAGTGTCACCAGGTCAGGATCACTGTGAACAGGAGCAAAAGAGGAGGGACGTCCTTGTCCCCACACAGCAGTTCCCACAGTGATGTCACTGTCTCTGTAGACTCCCACAGTCTTAGAAGCCAATTATCGTAAGCTAAGTGATAGCCAGAAGTTTTTTTTTTTAACATATCTATAGACTCTTAGGTTCATCCACACATCCTCACTTGTATCACCAGGGCTTGGGTGATTGGATCTCCCACTCCATCTCCAAGCCCAGCCTCTAGCTCTTGGTTGGATGTTTCTACATGGATGTGTCAATGGCAAATCAAAATAGAGATATCAATCAGTGGCCTGTTTGTCTTATCTGTAAGTATCACTCTCTCCGACCATTTCTTTTTTACCAGGTTCTCCACTGTCCCAGTAATACAAGTTAGGCAAGGTGGAAGCTGGGGTGATTGGCACAGTTCTATACCAGAAGCACATTGAACTAGCTGGCGCACTCTAAGCTAAAGGGGAAGAACAACACCCTGAGCACAGAGTTGGAAGGTTTCATTTTCTCCAAAGGCCAATGACCAGTTTCTTATTTGCTGTGATCAACCTCCATGCTGCATTTTGTACCAATGCCTTCATCATGGTGCTGCTTGTGCTCCTTGGCCACCAATGTAATGAAAGTAAGTTCTGATATCTTACCTAAAATGTATGGAGAACTGTCTTATCCTTGAAAATATTAGTGTTGGTATTGTAATAACAAATGAAAAATTAAACAGACCTTCTGGAATCTTAAAAACATACATATCTAGCATAATTTATAATTGAACTATAGTGTAGTATCCAACATTTTTTTTTTTTTAAATCCAGACACTTCAGTGACAACACATTTCTTGTCATTGTCTGAGTGGGTGAAGAGGAAGGCTTGGGGATCGGAGAAGCCCCGAGAGTTGGTTATCAGAGAACAAAACAAGGGGATGTGTGTTCATAGAGGTGGGAAGAGTGCGACTCTGAGCTCAGAGATATCCAGCCAAGTTCCCCAAAACCTAGCAGACACATGTCAAGGTTACTAGGTGGATACCTATAGGAATAGAATTACCAGAGCCATCTGTTTTCCTTACAAATTCTCTATCACTGAAATAGGAAAGCTGCTGATCTGAGTCCAGCTCATGTTGGCACCAATTAATAATTATATGATGGAAATTTTCTTCACAGCCAGGGGTTCGTACCTATTCCATTCTTGTAGGGTGAGGGTTCTGAGTGAAAACAGTACTCGAGCTGAGAGGCTGGAGACAGGACTGTCAGGCAGTGTGTGAAATACTTGAAATCGAGGCATGCCAGCTCCAGGAAAGAAATGCTCCACCTGCTCCTAGGTCTCACCTGGGCAACACAACTGAAGAAACTGGAGAAATCCATTCCAGGGCAGAAACGGGTCATCTCGCTGCTCAGGGGAGGAAAGGCAAGACTTATGGAAGATCTCATCAAGAATATTCACGATGTTACTGCCAGCAAATTAGACGAGCCTTTCTGGCCAGGTCTGGAGTTATGTACTCTCTTCTCCCACCTTGCCCTTACACCATCCTACACATCGTCCAGGGCACAGCTAGAGTGGGTTAAGTGTAGGGCACAGGCGCATGGCTGACATCTCTCTGATGCTCCCCGAGGCAGGTGTGAGTCTCTGAGCACTCAGGCTGGCTCTTGGCTCTCGTCCATCTACCCTCATGTAGGCTCAAGAGACTCTCCACTCAGTGATTCGCTGTAGTTCAGACTTCACAGCTGAACAGACCCCCCTTAATCAATGTGAGAGCAAGAGTTTCTGCTTAATATTTCTCATTCTACTAGCCACTCTCGACATCTGCAGACAGATCCTGGATGCAGGGAGTCCCCCCTTTCCTTTATACTCAACTTTTCAGGCAGCACTAAGTTCCATTCAAAAGATGTGGACTCCATCAAACCCAGTGCCTTCTTAGGGGCGATGGTTCAGAGTCACTGGGCTCAGGCCCTCTGTCCATGGCTCAGGGAGCCTGGTGTGACTTCTACACTATCTGCAGGAGAATCGGGCTAGCACTGTACAGTGTTTGGGAGAAAACTGGGGGGAAATCCTCCCAGCTCCACCTGGCCCTTCCATCCTGCTGGGGCCCCTCTCCATTACACAAACACATACTGTCCAGCCACAACTCGAGACAAACGCTACTCCTCCTCTGCTTAAATTCAATTTCCCAAAGCTTGTGAGTTTTTGACCAACTTGCAGATGACTCAGAATCTCTTGATTCAGGTAAAAGTTCTACTTTTGCTAAAAAATATTTGCTAAAAGGCTTTTTGGCAGGCACTGCTAGCTAAGTTTTTTGCTTCTATCAGAGATATTGAGCTGTTTTATCCTCAAACTATAAACTTTTTTACATTATTTTTTGAATTTTTTTCAATCATATCCTATCTCCTATGGAAAAAGGAGACGGTATAGGACTAGAAGAGACCTTACATTGTACCTGTGTTTTATGGTAATTATAGAATATTTCAAAGGTCCTGAAAATGAATATGAAAATACCTACCATTAGACTGAAATAATGCCAACAGCTTGAATCTTAAGATTTTTTCTTCACATTTTGTTTCAAAAACTGACATCTAAAAAAAAAAAAACCCTGACATCTAAGGAAAAGTTGAAAGAATAATAAAACAAATCATCTTAAAATGTACATCTGTGTATCAATTACTAAAATTTTCTGTTTTTCTGTATATTTCACACTCAGAACCTGAAACAGGGTGAGCTGGGGACCACGGTGCAGGGCGGGGTGGAGAGGCGGGTGCAGGGCGCACGCTACAGGCCTGCAGGGCTGTTGCCCTTAGAAGAAAGGCAGCCAAGACAGTGACCATGAGTGAAGGTTTATGACCGAGAGTTGAAGGGTTGAGGGCAGGGGAAGGGGCAGATGAGGAAGTCACTGGAGCCATGAAGGAGAGAAGAGAATGGTGGCTTTGAGATGATCAAGGGAATCACCACGGATCTCAACCAAAGATGCATTTTTCTTTCTGCAAGCAGAAAGAGAGAGCAGCAGGAGAGAGACCCAGCGAGCTCAGGCTGGGGTGGGGGGAGCTCCGGTCATGCTGAGACTGGCTCAGGGATGGACCTCACTGCAGGTCATATTGGCCACTTCCCTAAGGCCCCCAGCCTGGCAAAGGCTCTGGGACTCCCATGGAGGCCAGGACGTTCCCGGTCGCGGCTAGACACAGGCAACCTAGAAACTTTGTGACTGCTCTTTTTGTGCAGAGAGGAGGCAGCTGTGCAGTGCTGTGTAGTCACTGCTGGCACAGAAGTACACAGATGTCTGGGAGGGGGTAGCAGACTCCAGCCTGAGGGGGAAATTCTCTCTGTTTGGTCTGGAGACGTTGTAGCCTTCGGGGACTTCTCCTTTCTCAGTGCTTTTAACATCAACTGAGTAATGGATCAGCCTCAGCCCATATCCCAGATCTTGTCGATACCAGTACATGTAGAAGTGGTTGTCAGTCTGGTGACACTTCAGTGTCACCTGCTTTCCTATCTCTGTGATCTTGTGTCTTGGGTTTTGGGTGATTCCTGCATCCGTGTGTCCTGTAATAGAGAGTGACAGAGGCTGATGCTTCCATTCTAAGAGAAGGTCTTTTACTGAGTCTTGGGAATTCCAGGGAAGGAAGCCACCTGTGACCAGCCCTCACCTGCTACCAGGAGACAAAGGGCCACATAGAAGAAAAGCCGGGGGCCCATTTCAGGTCCAGGGTAGAATCTTGTGTCTCCCAGCCTTGCTTTGGGGAAATAGAACTTGGCTTCTTGGTGACTCGGTGATGTCACCGTCCCTGACAAATGCTTGAGCAGAAGAGCTGACCTGCCACACCCCTTCCCTTCTCCACACGAACCAATCAAAACACACACACACAGAGGCATGCATGCACATACACGTTATATATATGTTACATGTATGCTATATAAGATATATGTAATTTTATGTTGTATCTGTAGTAACATTTTATAATATATATACATGACTTAATAGCTAAAGATGGAAAGAATTCATAGACTGTTTTTAAAGAAATCTTAGAAGTACATAAGATCATTGCTTGATTTTAGTAAGGAAATGTATTCCTGTCTGCATGTCTTATTCCCATCAGGATACAATCTCTTATTGGTATACTGTTTGAAGTTTTTCTAATATTTCTGTGGTCTAATGCAGTGGTCCCTAACCTTTTTGGCACCAGGGACTGTTTTCATGGAACACAATTTTTCCACTGTCAGGGGGCGGGAGGCAGAGCTCAGGCAGTGGGATGGGGAGCAGCTGTAAATACAGATGAAGCTTCACTCTCTTGCCTGCTGTTCACCGCTGCTTTGCAGGACCCCCTACCCCCCTCCCATTTCCTAACTGACATGGAAGACAATTTTTCCATGGGAAGGTGGGTGTGTGGTGGAGCTCTGCAGCCAGGTTCCTAACAGGCCATGGGGGTTGGGGACCACATGTGTAACGTACATCCTCATGGCAGTCCGTTTGCCTTTATGACTTCTTTGCTCAAAATTCGCCTTCAAGTACCTTTTACTAGTTTTTCTTTTTCCTTAAACCTTGGAAAACTGTACGTCAGCCTACACACATACCCTCTGTTCAAAGAGCCCCATTATGCCCAGAAAGGTTTTCGAGTCTCCAGGTCAGAGTCAATATAATTTGAAATACTGTTTTATGTTGTGTCATAAATTCGCCAGATAGGAGCCTCATGTCAGAGCTCAGGGCTCTGTGTGTTCTCATGGGCATTGGAATGGTTAATTTCAGGCATCAAACTGACTGATTTAAGAGGACCTAGACAGCTGGTAAGGCAGTATTTTGTGGTGTGTCTGTGAGGGTGTTTCTGGGAGAGATTGGTGTGAGTTGCTGAACTGCACAGGAATGATCCAACCTCGAATGGCTAGCATCATTCAGTCGGCTGGGGGCCTGGACACAACAAAAAGGCAGCAGCAGGGTGAATTTTCACTCTATCTCTCAGAGCTGAGACACCCTTCTTCTCTTGTCCTTGGGCATTAGAACTCCAAATTCTCCTACCTTCAGACTCTGGGACTTGCACAACCCCCCAGTTTGTCAGGCTTTCAGCCTCAGATTGAGAATTAAACCATCGGCTTCTCTGGTTCCAAGGTCCTCGGGCTTGGACTGAGCCACACTACCCACATCACCGGGTCTCCCACTCACAGATGGCCGGCTGCTGTGGGACTTCTCAGCCTCCACAACCACGTGAGCAATTCCCCTAGTAGATCCTCTCTCGTATGTCTCTTTCTATATATGTTCTATCGGTTCTGTCGTCTGATGTACTGAAAATGCTCTTTGTCACTTTGGCCCTGTATTAGGAGATATTATGGATTTATATGGAACCAAGACAGGGCAAACATCCTGTGGCTTGAAGTTGTATGTCCTGGAAGTTGACAGGCAATAAGCCAGAGTAACTACATCCCGTAATGTGCCACCTACCCCTGCCACCCAGCTGGCCTTGAGATGGAAGACACAGTGAGTGCTCTGCTACGTCTTGTTGACTAAGGCCTAGGGAACAATGTGGAACTGTGGGAGAAGCTTGATTTTGGAGGTTTGGAGGTTTGGATCTGGGCTCTGACACTTGTAAATATAAAATATTGGGGGAGTCCATGAGTTATAGCTTCCTATCTATAAAATGGCACATTGAGATCTTCTGCATCTGTAAAGTAGATATATTAATGCTAATGTCCATCCTTGCATTAAAACACATAATATATAGTGCTACGGTTTGACTGCAGCCCCCCAAAATTTATGTGTTGGAAACTTGGTCCCCCCAGAACAGCATGTTGACAGGTTGACCCTTGGGAGGTGATTGGGTCGTGAGAACTCTACTCTCATAAGTAGATTAATCTATTCATGGATTAGTGGGCTGTGGAGGGAATGGGTCAGTTATCATGAGAGTGGGTCTGTTATAAAAGCCAGTTGGTCATCCTTCGTGAGCCCCCTCTCCATGTGACGCCCTGCATTGCCTGGGGACTCAGCAAGAAGCCCTCACCAGATGTGACCATTTGACCTTGGACTTTTCAGCCCCCAAAACTGTAAGAAATTAAATTTCTTTCCTTTATAAATTATTCAGTTTCATGTATTCAGTTCTAGCAACAGAAAATGGACACATCTTCTATCTGTCTATCTAGCAACAGACAAATGCCCACACTCTAGCCCGGAGTGGGAGCTCCTGCCCTTTGCTGGAACTGGAAGGTCCTGGCAGAGATGAGAGGACATCCAGTGGGCCTGGGGCCCACATGTTCAGGAGGGATCTGGCTGAGCTCTGCAGAGAGAATATTAGAAAATAACTAGAAGCATCCCTGGGGCTTGGCTTCCCTATTGCATCCTCGGCTGGGACAAGAAGGTTTGGGTACAGAAAGCCAGTCATTCTGCAGGGCTGTGCCTAGCTGCTGGCACAGAGATACAGAGCTGAGTCCCCCAGCTCCAGGGAGCTCAAGTTCAGCTCAGAATGGTAGTCAACAAACTTCTGGGCTGAGAATCGTGGAGGGATGTTTCCTTTCTGGCTCTCCTTTTGTTCATAATAGGAAATGAGGAACTGTAGTCCCTGACCCGGAGCCTGCTGGTACCAGTACACAGTGTCATGTCCAGAGAGGGGGTCGCATTTCAGAATGGCTGTTTCCTGCTTTCCTTTGATCAGGTGTCTTGGGGACTGGTTGACTCCGGCATTCCCTGGACCTGCGGAGGAAGGAGACTAAGGCTGAACACCCAGCACAGGAAAGTGTCTGATACTCCAGCAACAACCAAGAACTGTGAATTCAGGGGATGTCCCACCTATGCTCAGGACTCACCTGCCCCCAGGAGACAAAGGGTCACACAGCAGAGGAGTCTGGTGCCCCGAGTGGAGTCAGGCAGGACAAGACTAGGCATCTCCCTACTCAGGGTGCTGGTCTCCTTGGGTGAGAAAGCAGGAGTCTTGCTCCTCCCTTTTCTCTATTTGGAGGGTTGCCTGTGATGTCACTATTCTTATGTCACCGTCCTGTAGGCTACCATAGGCACCCTGCCCCCTGGACTGGCTCAGCTGACCCAGGCTTCCCCCATTCTGCCTGGCCTTCTGCAGGGCAGGGGGAGCTGTCTGTGCTGAGCCAGCAGGGCAGGGTTTGGGGCAGATGGCCGTCCCCACAGCTTTTCCAGCTGTCCTCTGAGGCAGGTGTTCCTTTGTCTACACATGGCCTGGGTTATCCAGGCTGCCCCACTGAAATCTCGTACTCCGCATCAAATACATGTAGTTTCCTAGAGAGCCCTCTACCCATCTAAGCCTGCAGTTCCTGCCTCTCTGCCATGAGAAACACACGTGCCCATCAGTTGATGTGAGAAGACTATGATTAACCCCTCCTGTGCCAGCACTACCTCTGCTTCCTCAAGTAATATCCCTGACACAGGGACCAAGCTAAGACCATCTCCCTTAACCCTTCCTCTTCCAGGCAGAGTTATCAGTGGCCTGCTCAGTGGACCCACAGTGCCCTCAAGTGGCCAGTTGTGTAGTCACTAGGATGCAGCTCTGTTGACACTGTCCAAAGAGGCTGGGCGCTTCCTCAATTAGGCGTCAGGATCTGCCACGACACAGCACAGCTCTTGCTGATTGGAGGTTTACATGCCTCAAACTCAACTTCTGCATATAGTAGTGAGGGAGGCATGAAGCAAACATTTTTCCAAACAGGGAAATTAGGAGAGTGAAAAACTGACCTATTTGGGGGTGGGGAGAGGACAAGGGGCGGGGAGGAGAGAGAGAAAATGTGTCAGTCAAAACTCCAAAATCCAGGGACCTACAAGGGAAGGAGGACATAAGCCCAGGAAGGTGATGGGCAGACAGGAAGGTCAGTCCTGCAGAAAGCCTTGGGATCCAGTGGCGTTTCCATGATGGGGATTTCTCCTCCTTTTCCAGGACTCATCGGATCCCAGGAGACAAAGGGATGGAAGTTCCCATTTACTGTGTCCAGACTTCTGGAATGGTCCAAGTGGGAACCTAGAGGGTCTTTTGTTATTCATTCTTTGTTCTTTAAAGATGGGTCACTAGTACCTGGAACTGCTGTCGGTACTGGCCATGAAAGGGGGAACGAAAACATCCACAGTCCTTATAATGATGAGGTTGAGAGTCCAGAAAGCAAGAGAGGTTTTTGTTAAACAGCCACACAAATTCATGGAAAATGACAACGGTGCTAAATGCTACGAATATTGTCAGCCATGAGCATTCATAGTGAGGAGTGGTGGCTAGTCCAACAGCTGGAGGAGTGTTTCCTAAGGAGGGGGTGCTAGTTAGACCGAGATGTAGAGCAAGAATAACGAAAGACAGACTCACGTTGACACCGAGGACACAGTGTGGGAGTGGAGAGGCCTTTAGGCAGAGGAGCCTGGGCCTAGGAGGAAGACACTGAGCTGAGGAAGGGAGAGGGTGAGGAGGGGAAGGGCAACTAAAGCAGGCCCCCACAGAGGAGGCCGAGCACAGACATGGGCACGTGTGTGGGAAGGTGGGTTGTGAAAGGCCAGCAGGAGAAAGAACGGAGAGCCGCGCTGTCCATGGTGTCTGCACATGGACGACGTCACGTGACCTTTCCTTTCTGGCGGCAGCTGAGCAAGAGGATATCTGAGGACAGAGCTGAGGCAGCTCCAATGCAGAGCCACAGGAGAGGCCTGGAAGAGAAGGCTGCACTCCCTTGGGTCAGGGTGCTATTGTCCCCTCGTCCAGCTGAGACCCACTGGGGGAAGCACCTCAGCGCAGAGCAGAGTTTCCCCCACAACCTGTGGGCCCTGTCCCCACTGTCCGGGACAATGTCTGTCCCGCCTGGATCGTGGCCTCCTGAAGGCAAGGGAGCTGGATCTTCTGCTGAGCTTTGTGTGGGGGGTGAGGGGGCTGTGGGGCAACTGCTGGAACAAGAGGGCACCAGGGGCTGGAAGAGGCTGTCGGAGACAAAGGCCACATATTTGCTTTTGACAGAAATGGACAGAGCACCCAGATTTCTCCTTGGGGCAACTGCGAGGGATCAGCTGCACCTGGCTTGAGGCCTGCATATATCCTTGTAGGCAACAATCTGGGACAGCACCCTGCCACTTTATGTCCTGCTCTGTCCTCTCATATCTGTGGGGTCTGTGATAGAGAGAAGTTGAGTGCCCAAGAACGTAGACACAGGCAAAGCCTGGGCCCTGGCTGTGGTGAGCCCAGGCAGGGGCTGCAGAGAACTCACCTGCCCCCAGAAGGCACAGCAGCCTGGTGGTCATGGCAGGGTCAGGGCAAAATGCACAGACTGCAGGAAATTGCTTCACTTGTGTGTTGAGGAAACAAAGCCTGGCTCTCAGTGGAATCATCAGTGATGTCACTGTCCCCGCCAGCTGGCAACTCTTCCATCTGCCTGCCGACCGGCCCTCTGCCCTCTGCTACCCCGCCACCTGCAGTCATAAGCCATGACCCATTCAGCCTCCGCTCCCACTGCCGTTCTTCCAGGAGACAGTAGCCCAGAAGGGCCATTGGCATTCGCCCTCCACCTGCCCCTCCGGCACCATCTCATGTTTCCACCTTAGGGATCTTTTCTTACAGACTGTTCCTTCTACCCTGACCGTATGTTTCTCCCTCCCATTCCTACATCTCTATTTTGTACATTAAAATATATTTCAGGTACATTTACTCTGAAATGTGAAAAGTAACATTTAAGTTTTACTAGAATAAATTAAGGAAAATATTTTTAGGCATTTATTGGAGGCAGGATTCTTTTTTAGTCGAGACACAAACCAAATTATTTATAATTTCCACTGCATTAAATTAAATGTTGTTCATCAAACCACACCATAAAAAATGAAAATGCAAGCTACAGACTGAAAAAACGCACAAGGAATGCATGCATATAAACGATAAAGAATCAATGGGAAATTACACATTCCTCAAAGTTGCCAATGAAGAGGGGATAGTCATGGCTCCTGGAGATGTCTGAGCTCCCACTTCTGCCCAGCTGGGGACTTGAGAGCAGAGAGGGCCTCTGTCCCACTGACCAGGACACAGCAGGTGATGAGAGGACAACAGGGTAGACAGAAGATGTGCAGAATTGATGAACACACAAGTTTCTCTCCCATTTCTGCTTCTTACAAACCCAGAGACACTGGGGAAAGGATTCAGCATCCCTAAGCTTTCCATATATAACAGGGGAATAAAATACTTGATTTGCATAATCACTGTAAAGCTTTAAAACATATACAAAGAATCTAGCACACATTTAGGGTCTCAGTTGTCACTTTTCTGCAGAAGTTGCCCAGGACCTGACAAGCTAAGGAAGATGCTGATAGAGAAGTGGACAAATTCTGCCCATACAGGTGAGCCTGGGTTCTCCTGGCTGGAATGGCTCTCAGCTCCGCCAGACACAGGGAATGCCTTGGAAACAACTGGAAGCATGCCTTGAAGTAGTGAAACTTCAGTAAAGCCTGCAGCTCTGGAGTCAGAACTAAACGAGGAAGTTTATGCACAGAATGTTGGTGGCTCTGCAGGGCTGTGGAAGCTGCTGGCGCAGAGATACAGGGCCGAGTCTCCCAGCTCCAAGGCGCTCACGTTCAACTCAGAGCGATAGTCACTGAACTGTTGACCTGAGAATCGGTCAGTGAAGTCTCCTTTTTCTCCCTCTTCCCCATTATAATACTCAATGAGAAACTGGAGGCCCTGACCCAGGGCCTGTTGGTACCAGTACACCCGGTTGTGCCCAGAGACAGGGGAACACTTCAGTGTCACTTTCTGTCCTCTTGCTTTGATCAGGTGTCTTGGAGTTTGGGTGACTCCAGCCTCTGCTGGGCCTGTGGAGAAGCAGAGGGAGACTGAGCACAGGACACAGCCTGGTGGTGCCTCCCCAAGGTCAGGTGCAGGAAGCGGGGGTGGGCAAGCTCAGAATGGAGAAGCTGCCCTGTCCGCAGGGCTCACCTGCCCCCAGGAGACAAAGCATCGCCCAGTGGAGGAGCCTGGAGCCCATGGCACAGCGGGCCAGGCAGCACTGTGCTCTGTGCTCAGGACGTGGGGCTCTTGGGGAAGAGCTGAGTCTGGGCTTGCTTCTCCTGATTGGAGGAGTATCCTGTGATGTCACAGCCCTGGGTCACCCCCTACAGGCTTCCTGAGGTCCAG
>CAUYRT010082045.1:0-16663 GCA_963574885.1 Lepilemur ruficaudatus
TTGGCCAACTAAAAAAATATATATAAAAAAATTAGCTGGGCATGGTGGCGCATGCCTGTAGTCCCAGCTACTTGGGGGGCTGAGGCAGAAGGATTGCTGGAGCCCAGGAGTCTGAGGTTGCTGTGAGCTAGGCCGATGCCATGGCACTCTAGCCTGGGCAACAGAGTGAGACTCTGTCTCAAAAAAAAAAAAATAAAATAAAAAGAAAAATTAGCTGAGCATGGTGGTGCATGCCTGTAGTCTCAGCTATCTAGGAGGATCACTTGAGCCTAGGAGTTTGAGGTTGCAGTAAGCTACGATGACGCCACTGCACTCTACGAAGGGCAACAGAGCAAGACTCTGTCTCACACATACAAAAAAAGTTTGCTTTTTTTCTTTTTAGAGACGGGGGTCTCACTATGTTGCCCAGGCTGGTTTTGAACTCCTGCCCCCAACTGATCTTCCCGCCTTGGAAGGGAAGTGCTTCCATAGTGCTGGGATTACTGGTGTGAGCCATTGCACTTGGCCTCTGTTTCCTTTCTGAAGAACCCTCCCTCTTCCTATATAAATCCTGGATATTCTCAGATTATTTTCATTTTTTTCTTAAAGTTACAAACATCCATATAGGGTGGCCCTAGGACAGGATGAGCGAACCATGAACTTGGCAGATTTGGGGGCTGCTTTGGACTGAATTGTGTCCTCCCAAATCATATGTTGAAGCCCTATCCCCTAACGTGATTATATTTGGAGATGGGACCCCTAGGAGGTAATTAAGGTTAAACGAAGGCCTGAGGGCAGGGCCCTGATCTGATGGGGTTAGTGTGCTTATCAGAAGAGGCAGCAGACAGCCCCACTTAGCCCCCGCACACACAGGAAAGGCAAGTGAGGGCACAGTGGGAAGGCGGTGTCTGCAAGCCAGGAAGAGAGCCGCATAGAAACCTAATTGGCCAGCACCTTGATTTTGGATTTCCCAACCTCCAGAACAGTGAGAAATAAATTTCTGTTGTTGAAGCTACGCAGTGTGCAGTATTGCATTACAGCAGTCCCCAGGCTCCCTGAGACCACCCCCCCCAGTCCCCAGAGGGCAGCAGCAGGACCCTGACCCCCAGGATGGCCCTTTTCAGTCCTGCCAGCTGGACCAAAGGGTTCATTCTTCCCAAGGCTGTGCCTGACCTAGGAACTAAAACCACCAGCCAGTGCAAATACAGAGCCCAGGGGGCCAACCTGGGACAGGACACAGGGGAGCCTGGGCCCGCAGGCAGAGGTCGCCTTGAAGGCCAGGAGGCAGGACAGGCTGTTTGGTTTTTTCCTCCATGGCAGGAATTTGATCTTCACCACACACCGCCGTCTGGGGAGGGGATCTTCAGCGGCACTAAGGGGGATAGCTGTGACCCCAGCCCTGCAGCAAGAGGTGTCGATGTGGATCTCAGATGCAGGGGTTGCTGATAAAGTCTACAGGATTTCCTTTTGGGGATGATGGAGACGTTATGGGATTGATTGTGGTGATGATTGCATAGCTTGGTGAATATACCAAAAACCACTCAATTGTGTACTTTAAAAAGGTGAATTGTACAGTATGTGCATTATATCTCAATGAACAACACAACAGGGCTGTTAATGACAATCATGATAAAGTATAACAGCTAAGTGTGCTCAGGCCACACGCCAGGCCCTGACTCCGTCGCCAGCCTGGGCTGCTACTGGCAGAACCCCGTGCTTCCTAAGTGTCTGTGGTCACGCAAGCACAGTGCTAAAGGCCACTTGCCCAGCCAGCTGCCTTCACCTAAGAAGAATTCCAACTTCAAGTGTTACAGAATTTGTCTAGCAGGCCTTCCAGTCCTCACAAGAACTCCCCCGCTCCCCGAAAAAAACCCAAATTTCAACTTCAGAGGCCTTATCTGTCTGGCACGTGCCACCTCGTGGCCATGTGGTATTGAGAACAGTGGCCCCAGTCTCGCCTTTACCAGCTGGGCTGAGAGGGCGTCCGCTGGTACCAGGAACGTTTGTCCTGGGCTGTCGTGGGGCCCAGCTGACCTGCTCAGCTGCCCGTGCCAGGAGGCGCAGCCGGGCAGAAACACGACACCTTGGGCACTGTCTTGGCTTTGCATCCGCCGACCAGGAGCTGAGGGCGGGTGTCAGGGTCTCAGGCTCCCGTGGGGTTCCAGCTGCCTGGGCATCTGGCATGTTCAGCACCAGACACGGTCTACACTAAGTCCTCCCAGCAAAGAGGCAGTTTCAAGGGCACATATGGCTCCTGGGTCCTCAAGTGTCCCAGTTTCGTGTGCCTGTAGTGGCCCAGGACTGGGTCTGGGTGATAGGGCCAGGGCCTCAGGAGTCCTGCTGAGCCCTCTCCTCCGTCACAGGCTGTGTGTGCCCCTCCCATCCCTCTGCTTTGGGTTATCCAGGGGCCCCCCACAGCCAGCCTGCAGGCCTGGGCATGTGCCCATGGCTTGGGTGCCCTTGTCCCACCATTTGGTTCTAGAAACTTCTCTGCATGTGCCTATAGGCTCTGGAGATGCACCAGATCTGAGCTCCATCCAGCTGCTCCCATCATCCTGCCAGACCCAAGACCCTTCTTCAGGGGGCTACAACTCCTCCTTTGGGGGACCCCAGGGCCAGGAGGGTGCAGAGGCTACGATCTCTGGAGTCACAGAGACCAGGGCTCCACCCCCAGCTCTGCCCCTGCATGCTGCCCTAGGTGTCATGTGGTATCTTTTCTGAACCTCGGTGTTACCTCATCTGTAAAACGGGGATAATATATTGTGGTGAAGGTGAAATAAAATGTGTACGCACAAAGCACCAGCTTGCAGGGGTGCTCAGTGCAGCCACCTGCACCCCCAGTCCTCTTCCCTGCTCTTGGCCGGCTGCTGCCCGGCCCTGACACCCGGGCAGCCCCACTTGGGGGCTCAGCTAGAGGCTTTGCAGTGCCAGGGGCGGCCACCAGGTGGCTGCTGCCTGCAGACTGGTGTGGATGTCCTTATTTGACTAAAAGAAAAGGCATGAGGCTGGGCTCTCGCCTGCACTCTAGCCTGGGTAACACAGTGACACCCTGTCTCAAAAAAAAGAAAAATCAGCTGGGGGTGGTGGCACCTGCCTGTAGGCCGAGACAGGAGGATCACTTGAGTCCAGGAGTTTGAAGTTGCAGTGATGATGCCACGGCACTCTGGCAGGGGCAACAGAGGGAGACTGTGTCTCAAAAAAAAAAAAAACCAAACAGCATTATAATGGTGTAAGAACCCAGAATTCCTAGTTGAGAGCCCCCTTTACTGGCCCCAGGCAGGGAGAGGAATTGCCAGCTTGCCTCCCCTCCCCGTGGCGAGCTTCCTACCATGCTTGGCATCCATAGCCTCTGGGTGCCTGCCCTGGCTGCCCACGCTGACCCAGCCTTCTAGTGCTGAGGTGGCCTCCACTGGTGCTAGCAGGCTGAGAAGAGCTGGCCCAGCAGTGAGGACTGACCGCCTCGGCCCAGGCCACTTCCCTGAGATCCAGCTGTGTTAATCCAGCCCTGCTCTCAGCCGGGCAGAGCCAAGCCCGGCCCGGTTTGATAGGTTTGTTCTGTCCCAATTGTCAGGCAGAGAAGTGGACATGTCTAAAAATGTGTCTCATCCTCAAGGGCTCTGAGGATTCCCTGGGGACCACCCCCTCCCCCGCCTGCCCAGTGGCCAGGGGTGCCCATCCCCATCCCCCACACATAGTTTCTGCTCGGCCAGCACAAGGCTCTGTGCAGTGGCTGAGCCTGAGCAGCAGGGGAGAAGCAGGCTGTGGTCACTAGAGTGAGGGAGCCCGCCTGGGCGCAGCAGAGCACGGAGGGGCTGGAGCTTGTGCCTGTACAACTTCGGCTGACACCAAAAGCTCCTGGGCCAGCTATCAAATACAGAGTCCCAGGCCCCAGCGACAAGGCCCAGGAATCGTAACAAGTTGAGGGGGACAGTTCCACACACTTGGGATTGAGGACCTCCGGTTTATGGTGCTAGCTGGGAGCTGGACCCTCCGGTTTCTCTTACCACCCACAGCTGATGCCAACCCGAGGGTCCTCCCTTTCCCCAGGATGAGGGCCTCCCCTGTTTCTCTCTGCTTCTCTGAGATGACTAGGAGGGTATAGGGAGGAGGGGAGACAGTGAGCGATTGATTGAACCTCCCCATCCCAGGAGCCTCTGACCGCAAGACTGCGGGGCCTTGGGGGAGGTGGGTGGCCCTGAGTGGTCCTGGACAGCTTTAGGCTGTGAGGCAACTCCCCAGCCTCCCCTCAGGGCCAGGCTGGTTGGGGACAAGGCCAAGGCAAGGAATTTGGGCTTAGCCTCTCAGCTAGGAGGCAGGTTGCAGTCCAGTGTCACCGGTGGTGCTCCGGGGACAGCAGCAGTTCTGGTGGCTGAGGGCAGATGCGAGCCCAGGGGAGGTGATTCCAGGGTGCCTCGGGGAATGAAGGTCCTCGCCAGGGCCGAGAGTGCAACTTCCCTACCACTCCGTTCTTCCCCCGAACCAGCACTGGCTGCACCGCATCATAGAAAAAAAACACTGCAAGGCGGGTTCATTTTTCTCAAAACATATATTTACTACTCCTCTCAGTACATCTTTGAGCACCGTTACCAGACTCTCTTAGGAATGTGTAGAACCCCTCCCCATGTGTCAGACCCTCCCTAGGCCTTGGTGACGAGGCCCCTCACCGCTTGCGCAATGGCGTCCTTGTCAATACCAAACATCTTCAGCAACTCAGCTGGCTTCCCGCTTCTCGGTACCTGGCTGACAGCCAGGCGGGTGACGGTGATGCCAGGCTCGCCCACGACGGCAGTGGACACTGCCTCACCTATGCCACCTGGGCAAAGGAAAGGAGGCGAGTCAGAGGTGAGGCCTCGGGATGAGCAGTGGGTGGGCTCCAGCCCTCTGCTGGTCTGAGTTTACTCCGGTAGCCAAGGATGGCAAAGGCGGCACGTGTCCCACAGTCTCTACTTCCCCAGGCAGAGCAGACATCATTAATCAGTCACAGGGCCGATTGTTTTTATAAGCCCAAATACGGCCTCTAATTGTGTTTTAAAAGACCATCCTCTAGGCAGCCATCGTCCACAGACTAACATCTACATTTGACCCCACAGTCTGAGCCCATCTCTTCCCTGGGACCGGAAAGGAGGAGGGGGCGGTGTTACTTGCGGAGGCTGCTCTGTGAAGGACTCATAAGGACAGAAATTGAGCACCGTTTTCCAAGTTCAATTCTGCACAACAGTGTTAATCTTAAACTACTCCAGGGGTCAGAATCCTCACACAGAGCCTTGCCAGCAGCCGTGAGTTGGCTGGGTCCCCAGGCCACAGCTGCCCTCCTGGGGCTCAGATAAGGAGCTCTGTCCAGCCCCTGGGCTCTCTGGCCCCTGCCCCTGTCCTGTGTGCCCCAGACCCCCATTACCTTCGTAATAGTGGTCCTCCACGGTGAGGATCCTGCCCTTGGTGGCACGGGCACTGTCAAGAATGAGTTTTCTGTCCAGGGGCTTGATGGTGAAGGGGTCCAGCACACGGATGTTGATCTTCTCTGTGAGGGGAGAGACTGTGAATGTGGCTGAGGGGGAGGGCTGGGCACTGCGGCCTTTGATGGCCGCCGGGTGGGGGCCTGTTGGGGGTGTCCCGGGCAGCACCACTTGTCCCCTTGGCTCATGCTTGCCAACCCCCTTCCCTGACTACCCCGCCAGCCCTGTGGCCTGTCCAAGAACACCGAGCGGAATGTGTGGGCCCTGAGCGCCCTTCCCTCATCCTCCCACGACATCTCTGAAGATAAAGAGGAGCCAGAAGAAAGACTCCAGGTGTCTGATCTGAGATAAGGCAAGGGCTGATGGGGGAGCTGGAGCCGCAGGCAGCAGGGCGTCAAGAGTTCAGGTGAGGCCCCAGTGGAACGACCTTCTCAAAGGACAAACCCAAGCCTGCCATGCCCCGCTTAAAGCCGGCCACCTCGACCTCCTCGTGCCCGGGGCTGGGCTTCCCTGGCCTCTCCAACCCCATCTCACTCTGGCCCTGCCCTGCTCCAGCCTCGCTCCTGACTGCGCCGCTCCGCTTATCAGTCCCCACTCAGTCCAGGCCACTTTCCCGAGGAGCCTGTGCCCACCCTCTCCATGGTGCTCAGCGAGGCTGGAATCTGACACCTGCTGTGTGATTCTGTTGCAGGTGGCGGGGGAGGGACACATCACTAGCTAACAATATGAGCTCGAGGTAATAATAATACCAAGTCACATCTACCTAATCCCGAGGACAGCCTTATGGGGAAGGTGCTAGTATCTCCATTTCACAGGTGGGGAAACTAATGCACGGCAATGGTAAATAAGTTACTCTCACCATCGGCAGGCTCCAGAGCCCTGATCTGACCACCCTCTCTCTGGGGCATCTCAACCCTCGGGCCACAGGGCAGCAGCTGTCAGCATCAGGCCAGATAGAGCAAGTGCTCTAAAGGTGGCTTTCATTGCTCTTATCATCATTTATCAGATGAAATTCTTCTCAACCTTAAGACCTAGTATGCAGTCGGTGCTTAATTGATACCATTTCAGGACCCTTTTTCCTCACCTTTCTTCAGCAGCTCAGCAGCAGCCAAGGCTTCGTGCAGCGTCACCCCAGCCCCAATCACAGTCACCTGGTCATCCTTGCTCTTCAGGACCACCTGGGGGGGACATAGGGCCAGTGAGGCTCAGGGCCTGGGAGTGGCGTGGGCCCCAGTCACTGGGAGTCAGTGCAGGGAGGGTTCGGGCTTGCTGTGGGGTCTCGCTGGGGCATGAACTCCACTGACCTTGGCTTGTCCGACCTGGAAATCCTCATTGCTGTTATAGATGATGGCATTTTCCGGGCGGCTGGTCCGGATGAAGCAGATGCCCTGGGACCAGGATAGATAAACTGAGAAATACGGGATGCAGCACATCCAGCCTCAGAGGGCAGAGTTGTTCTGGAGAGGCCATCCCTTCCCACAGGCAAACCTCTGCCATACTGCCATCCCCACAGGGTACCTGCCAGTCACTGCATCTTGGCTATGCCCAGGGAAAAGGGTCTGGCTTGCCCTCTGCAGCCTGCACCTCCCTACGCTCTCCTCCTGGGAGCTCCCACCCATGCGCAGCCCCAGACCAAAAGCAACTTCCTGCTGGGTAGACAGGCCTGCAGAGCACCCTGTGCAGAGAGACAGGACCACCCAAGCACCCGGTCTATGGTGGCGCAGCTCTTAATCTGGACCTCGTGGCTCCACTTAGTCTCCTCCTGTCCTGGAGAACCCAGCTCAGGAAGGGTAGATCGGCATCCACTGCCAGACTGGCTGTGAGGCCACCAGGATTCTTGTGGGGAAAGAGTCTGGCGATCAACTGGCATTGCCTACCACATGGCAGTAAGGGTGTGTGTGTGTGTGTGTGTGTGTTTTGTTTTCCCTGGTCTGACTTCTACAAGCTATAAAAATGGCAGGGCAAGGCCAAGAAGCACCCCTCCAGGAGAGCGAGCGACCAGTTCTGGCCTCCTTGTCTGTCCCCCTTGGGAAGAGCTAGCTGCCAGTGCGAGAACAGCCATGGGACCAACCTTCGTGTTGGCTGCCAGCTCCACTGCCTTCTCTGTTGCAACCCCATCACTTGGGTAGAAGACGGTTGACATGGGGACTGACCGAAACATGGCCAGATCTTCCAGGGCCATCTGCGAGGGGCCATCTTCTCCTGGGGTGAGGGAAAGGGTAGGCTGAAATAAGATCCCCATCCGTGGACTGGAATCCTGGCCCAACCCCCTCCCAGACCTCCTGGTGCAAAAGCCAGGGGTGTCTCAGGTGTAAACATCCTGGCCAAACTCACCGATGGACACGCCGCAGTGGGAGCCGCAGAGGTTGATGTTGCTCTCGGAGATGGCCGCCATGCGAATCTGGTCGAAGGCCCGTGTGAAGAAGGCCGCGAAAGTGCTACAGAAAGGCACTGTCCTGTTGCGTGTGGCACAGCCCACAGCAATGCTCACCTGGGGGCAGGTGGGGTGGGGTCAGCCCGGAAGAGGCAAGCAGAGGGTGGCCAGGGAGCCTAGGACGCTGTCAAGGCCACTCTTGAGGGATGGAGGGTTCTGCAATCCCAGTGTCTGTTAATGCTCCTCTCCCATGCAAGTGATGCTGTGACCCCATAGACTCTGCCATCTGTCATTCATCACAAACTCCTTCGACTTGAAATAATACTTTGCTTGTTTTTTTTTTTTTTTTTTGAGACAGAGTCTCACTCTGTTGCCCGGGCTAAAGTGAGTGCCGTGGTGTCAGCCTAGCTCACAGCAACCTCAAACTCCTGGGCTCAAGTGATCCTTCTGCCTCAGCCTCCCAAGTAGCTGGGACTACAGGCATGCGCCACCATGACCGGCTAATTTTTTCTATATATTTTTAGTTGTCCAACTAGTTTGTTTCTATTTGTTTAGTAGACGGGGTCTCGCTCTAGCTCACGCTGGTCTCCAACTCCTGAGCTCAAACGATCCACCCACCTCGGCCTCCCAGAGTGCTAGGATTACAGGCATGAGCCACCACGTGCGGCCAGGAAAATAGTTTTAAGAGAACTTTTAAAACTATTATTTCAGCCTCAGGGAGGCTGAGGCAGGAGGATCGCTTGAGCCCAGGAGTTTGAGGTTGCTGTGAGCTAGGCTGACGCCATGGCACTCACTTTAGCCCAGGCACCAGAGTGAGACTCTATCTAAAAAAAAAAAAAACTATTTTCCTTTGAAACATTTTTCTAGCAACAAGCAAACCCTTTCACAGAAGACTAGGGCTGTGCTTCTGAGGGCAGCAGCACCATGCCTGCTGAGGCTTCGGGCTCCAATCCCTCACTCGGAAGGACTGAGTGCCCTCTGCTTCCAAACCAGCTGCCTCCCCCGAGGCTCCGAACTCTGCCAGCTGACAAGAGCCCTCCCTCCCCAGCCCCCATGCCCTGCCAGTGTAGTCTGGACTCTGCAAACCCAGAGACAACCTTCAGTTGGAGGAAGAACTTTGGAGATGTCAGTGGTCTCCCAAGGGAGGAAGCTCCCTGTCCCTAGTGGCCTGCAAGTCAGGTTGGGTTTCTGGGCCACAAGGAAGGGATATTTGAAAAAAACAGGACAAAACATCTCTCCTTCTTTTACAACCTTAGATGCTGACAAGGGGCTGCTCCCCTGTGTGCATGTCAGGGTCCCACAGCCTGTGCATTAACGGGCTCAGCAGACCTTGGCTGCTAAACCCATCATGGTTTAGCCGCCTGCCTGTGCCCACCCTCCCCCTGGAAGCCCTTTATCCCCCAAAGATCCCATTCACCACCATGCAGGTCCTCCTATGTGCACCTGCAGCCCCGTTCAGCTCCCCTCTTGCACACTCATCCAGTACATATGGACCTGGACATAACGGGCTATTCAAGGCCAAGGGTTAGTGCTGGGTCCTGGCTGTTCTTGTGGTCTCTCTGACGCACAGCCTGCACCCGGCGCTGCACTGTAGCTGCCCAAAGGAGTGAGAGGGCTTCAGTTTTGCCCTCGTATCCCTCAGACCTTGGCCCTGCAGCTGTGGCCCCATGCCTGCCAGCCCACCGGGCACTCACCATGTTCTGCTCGGCGATGTAGCACTCGATGAAGCGGTCTGGGTGCTCCTTTTTGAAGATCTCTGAGAAAGTGGAATTCTTGGTGTCTCCATCCAGGGCAATAATGCGGTTACTACTGTGGCCCAGCTTGGCCAGGGCCTGCCCGTAGGCCTTGCGGGTGGCTATCTGCAGGGAAGAGAGTCGGGGGGCGCTGAATCCTGCCGAGGGCATGTGCACAGCTGAGGCCTGGAGCCCTGCCTGCCTCTGGGGCCACAGCTTTTAGAAAAGGATAAAAAGAGGGGCAGAAAACAGAAGACCAACAGCACAGGACCCTGTGGAGACATCTAACTCTTGTAAGGCTGCCAATGTCACTGTGAGTATCTTCGGAGTCCCTGGAGCCCCTTGCCCCTAGCCAAGCTGTGAGATATATGAGCTACATACAAAAGACATTCTAACAACCCCAACTTCCGCACCCACTGTGACAGGTCTGTGACTTGCCCCACTTTGTGCAGGAGTAGATGGCTGGGAGTCAGAGTCTAACGCAGGCTGCATGGATGGGGTCACTCTGGGGAGAGCCCTGGAGTGGGACAGCCCTGCCTAGCCTTTGCCAGGCCTGAGCTCAGGCCAAGGGGAGTCCTGGGCTTTTGATCCGGTCCTGCCAGTAGCTTGCTGTGTGACTGTGGGCAAGTCCCTTGCCTTCTCTGAGCCTCTGCAGTTAAATAATTCCAGAGCTGGCTGTCCCCATGAGGAACAGACAGGAACAACATCTCAGGGTTCCCCCTCACCCAAAACTAATTCTTCCCCCGCCCCCCAGCCCTCCAGAGGGCACATCTTGGCTCCGGCCTTGGGAAGCCAGAGAAATGCAGCTGCACCACCCCCAACCAGTCCAGAAAGGCAAGACCCCACGCTGTACCTTGTCCCCCACTTTGTAGCTTGGCGGGGTGGGCATGCGGATGTTGGTGATGTCCACCGAGGGGGCATCCTCCAGAGGGGGTGTTGCCAGGATCTTCTTTTTGCTCTGGATCTGGCTGTAGATTTCCTGGATTGTCTGTTCAGCCATGTTTTTGGGGAGGGGCTTCCCGTGCCAGGACTCCTTATCTTCCACCCCTGCAGGCACAGCACAGGCAGACAGAGGGACAGGTAAGATGGGTGTGCCCAGATGGCCAGGAACGGAGGCGCGCCGTGAGCAGGACCCCCATGAGCCTGCTGCTCAGCGGTACTGCTTGGCCCTCCGGGGCCCACACAGTGTGGGGAGTGAGGGAGCGCGTGGGCCAGACGTGTTTCTGGCACGCTGCCCCGGCCCTCCACCATGGGCCCCTGCCCACCTCCTCCTGCAGGGCTGCAGGGAAGGGTCTACTGTCGAAGTCATAGACTCAGTTTGCTGACTGGGTTGGGAGGGACCCTGGCCCTCAGAAGGGGAGGCTGAGGCCCAGAACAGAGTGAGTTCTGCCAGGGTCACCTGATGTGTCTGTGAGCAGCGGAGTGGGGTCTACAAGCAGCACTGAGGCCATGACAGTGTCCCAGAGTCTTCTCCTGGATGTCCACCCCCTCCCAGAAGGCTCCTAGCGCTGCGGCACCATCTCTCAGATGCCACCTCTCAGAGTGCGTCCACGTATCTGGGCCCTGCAGGCAGGGGCAGCCATGACGCCGGGGCAGGCAGGTGCGCAGCCAGAGGCATTAGGCAGAGAACCCAGGGCCCCTAGTGCCAGAGTTCCTCTGTCCCTGGGCAAGTCCCCAACCACTTCTAGCCCCATTTTCCCATCTTTAAAATGAGCATTAGCCAGGTGTGGTGGCATGCCTGTAGTTCCAGCTACTTGGGAGGCCGAGGCAGGAGGATCACTTAAGCCCAGGAGATTGAGGTTGCAGTGAGCTATGATGACGCCACTGTACTCTAGCCTGGGCAAAAGACGGAAACTTTGTCTCCAAAAATAAAATAAAATGGGTGAGGGCCATCCCAGGCTCAGGGCATGGAGCCCACACCTGGGTGCTGGGGGTGACTTATGGCTCCATCACTCTCAGGCACGGTGCAGGAGCCACCTTCAAACCTTACAAGGTTCTCAGCCATGTAGGCCTCTCGCACCTTTCTGTTGTTTGAGGAATACCGCACTTACCCCTAGGGGAGAAGCCAGGTCTTCCCAGCTTACGCCAGGGCGCTGTGTCAGCCCTTCATCTTGGGGTAGACAGCTGGAGCCGGCAAGGACTCATTGCAAAGTGCCAGCCAGGGCAGGGGTGTAGGGGCTGTTTCACTCTGCACCTTTCCTCTTACCCACAGGCAGCTGCAAGTCCCTCTTCTCCTCTCCTACCTGTACATCCCCTCAGCAGAGGCCAGGCCAACCTGAGTTCAAATCCTGGCTCAAACACGTAGACCACTGAGTCACCTCAGAGAGGATAACATCTGCTCCCCTTCCCTGGAGCCCGGTGCACCCCAAGGATGGGCACTTCCCCAGACATGAGGGGCTCAGAGCTACGCAGCACCCTACCCCTACATCAGCCCAGCCCCAGGGGTGGAGGTGTGGAGGGAGGTTCTTGCATACAGACCCGTAATCCCTCGGCCCTTGAAGGTCTTGGCAATGATGGCTGTCGGCTGGTGCTTGGCCTGGCCGAAGGCCTTGCACAGCTCCTCCACACTGTGTCCGTCCACGATGATAGCGTGCCAGCTGGAGACAGAGGGGCAGAGTGAGGTGCCTCCTGGGGAAAGGTCTGGCGTGGCATCTGAGCGTCAGCCCACGCTCCACCCCCTGGCTGTGACCTGAGCTACAGGGGCCAGAAAGCCTAAAATGTTCCAGTTTTCAATTTGGGCTTTTTTTCCTTTTCTTTCTTTTTCACATTATTTTGCTTCCTTTTGTTTGCCTTTGAACAGATTTTTCTCCTCTTCCCTAAGTAATTCAAAGCTCAGTTCATTTATTGTTTCTTTCATTCTTGATCTGTTCATTTCCTACTGAAAGCTGCTTTGGGGACAACGCATGGGTTTGGAATCTGTCTGCTATTAGATTCTTGATGAATTTTTTTAGTCCAATTTTTCTTTGGGGAGCACATTTGATCACCCCATAGATGCTGGATGTGGCGTTGGCAATTTTTATACAATGAACCATGCTGTCAAACATGTTAGAAAAGAGCTGGGGCAGAGCAACTTTTCTCTTTAAAAGCAATCCTTTTGGGGACTCTTTTTGGCCTAATATGGTAATAAAAATAGCAGCTAATGCATACCTAGTGCTCACTGTGTGCAGACACTGTGTGGAGCGCAATCTATGTATTAACCCATTTAAGCCTCACAACCCCATTTCACAGACAAGTAAACTGACACACTGAAAGTGGAGGAACTTGTCTAAAGTCACAAGGAAAGTCAGTGACACAGCCAAGACTTAGGAATCTGGCTTCAGGGTCCTCAGGTTATGGACACAGGTCCCAGGGCAGCTGCTATCAGGGTTATACTCCAAGCCCCCAGATTGATGTGGCCTTGGGGAGGCCCTTGAGGCACCATGTGGGTCAGTTTACTCATCTGTCCAACAGAGAGAATATTACCTCCCTCCCTTTTCTCCCTTCACAAGGTCAGGGATCAGGAAACGCAGACCTTTGTCTGCTGTGCTACTGCAAGGCATCCCCAATTTCCCTGCCAGCTCGGTGTCGTCACAGGCATGGGTTCATTTACAAAGGGCAGCCTCAGAGGCCTGACTTGAGTTCCCGAAGCCCTGCACAGGCCCAGCCTGCTCCCCTCCCTGCCCAGAGTCCCCAACTCCACAACCCCCTCAGCCACGGCAGCGCCCCCACTGCAGAGCAGCTCATGTCTGGGGCTGGGGACAGAGACATTGAGGTGAGGAGAGCCCCTTTGGCTGACACCCAGAGACTAGCCTCCTTGCTTTGTGATACCTGACTCTAAATTCAGCCGTTCAGGGCCCAAAGAGGAAGTCTGGAAACTCATTTCACCAGGAGCCTGTTCCTCCCCCCCCCTCAGGCTGGCTGGGGCTGAGCACAGGAGGTGGCCACCAAACTGCTGTGCAAACCTCAGCCGACGTAGCTACGGATAGCCACATGTCCTTTAGCTTCACTGAGTGAGCCCCAGCCACACCTGTGCACCCTCCTCCCAAAAACAAAGTGAGGCTACGTGAAAAAAATAGAAAAATTAGCTGGGGGCGGGGGTATGTGCCTATACCTTCAGCTACTCGGGAGGCCGAGGCAGGAGGCTCACTTGAGCCCAGGAGTTTGAGGTTGCAGTGAGCTATGATGATGCCACTGCACTCTAGCCTGAGTGACAGAATGACACTCTGTCTCAAAAAAAAAAACAAAACAACAACAAAACTGGGCCTCAGCCCACAAACCCAGGTGGTGGCCTGAGCTGCTAAGTCCAAATGCCCTATGTTTGGAATTGCGAGTCAAAGCGCTAAAGAAGGGAGACCTTCACGTGGGGCCTGACTTCCCAGCTTCAGCTTCTGCGCTGCAAAGGGTCTCAAGGACGGCCGCCCACGCCGTGATCATGCTCAGGCCGCAGCCCGCACGTACCCAAAGGCCTCGCAGCGCTTCTGGTAGACGTCCAGCTGATGCTGCAGCGGGGCTGGGTCGCTCTGGCCCAGGCGGTTGATGTCGAGAATGGCGACGAGGTTGTCAAGCTTGTAGATGCTGGCAAAGGCCATGGCCTCCCACACGGAGCCCTCCGACAGCTCCCCGTCGCCCAGCACGCAGTAGACGCGGTAGCTGCAGACAGAGGGCAGGTCAGAGGCTGGCCAGGCTGGCCAGGCTCCCAGCCCCATCCCAGCCCACCCCACAGCCTGCTTTCCGGGCGAAGGAGCAGCCACACAGACATGCAGAATAGACAGCGTTTACAGGAAAGGGGCATGAGCATCATTGGGTCCCCCGCTGCCCATCCCAAACCCACACACCACAAGGAAATGGCTGTGAAGGAAGCTGTTGGGAGCCCCAGAAGTCCTGGCGGTTAGGAAACAAGAGGTCTGAGAACAGGGATCTGGCCAGTAAGACCCAGAAGAACGGGGGCTGGGAGGGTAAGGGGAACACTGCTCACACTGGGCAGGAGGGCCCAAGCCACCTACTGCAGGGGCCAGACCCCCACATGAAGCAGAAGGTGGTCCAGGGACTCGCGGGAGGGAAGCCTCTGTGGGAGGAGCTGGGCCGGAGGCTGCGTCCACCACACTCAGGCGGGGGATGGGCACTACCTGGGGGCCTGTTTCTGTAGCAGCAGGAGGGCAGCTGTGCCCCCTCTGAGCCCGACCCGGGCACCAGCCTCCTTCCATGGGGCCACACAGCTGGGTCCGGGGCAGGGCAAAGGGGGATCCCCAAGTCCTGCTGCCCCTCAGCCTGTGCGCGTGCCTCACAGCGAGGAGGGCACGTCGAGGCTGCAGTCAGGCTGTTTGAGTCCTGGCTCAGCTCTTTCCTGACAGCACGACCTTCAGACAGTCCCTTCGCCATTCTGAGCCTGTTTCCTTTCTTTGCATGTTTTGGGAGTAGCAGCTGAACATACCTTGAGGGGGGTGTCCCTTGCGGGGGTGGAGGAGATTAGGTGGCATTCCTCTTTCTAGGCCTGTTGCTGCCACCCCTCTGCCACCCCCATCTCTGCACATCTCCCAGGGCTGGGGTCAGAGTCCCTGGACTGGCCTCCCTGCCCCGAGCCTCACTCCACCTCGCTGGGGAGGTTCTGTTTGCTGGGTGATTTATCCTGAGTTCAGGGCTCCCCTCACCATATCTCACTGCCTGTGTTGGGGAGGAGAAGGCCCCAGGGTAGAAAAAGGGCCCGGCCCAGCTTGTCATAAGGACAAGAACCAGCCTTGGAGCCTTGGGAAAGCCCATCCTGTGAGTCACCCAGTCCTCAAGGGCCCCAGGTAGCACCCATCCCCCGCCTGAGTGCAGGGGGAGCAGGAAGAGGATGGGACAGACAGCCAGAGCTGCCAGCATGACTCAGCACTTCCTCAGGCCACCGATGGGGCATGCCCCCTGCGTCCTCCTATGGCCTCCACCAGGCCAGGCCACTGGTTCCATGGCCAGGACAAGGCCTCAGTGCCCACGCTGCTTCACCAAGGCCCTGCTGGACCCAGGCATTTCTGAAACTGGGTTCTGTCCCAGGCTTGTCTCCTGTCTCTCCTGCAGGGTGTGAAGGGATCCAGAGACCCTGGGGGGGTCTCTGGTCTGGCATAGCTGCTCCCAAAATGGACCACCCTGACAGGGCTGAGCCAGAGAGGCCCATAGGGAACCCGGACTTCCCCAGGAAGGGGTCCCAGGGAAGCAGACAGCTGCCGCCCCAGCCCACACCCACTTCTACAGAAGTCAGGCTGGGGCTAGCAGCGGAGTCACCACATAGCTTTGGGCTGAGGCTGGGAACGAGGCTGGCCCTGTGGGGACAACAGGCTCAGGCCAGGAGGGCGTTCTGAGGTCGTGAGGAGATGCTATGGAAGGGTTCCTGTGAGCAAGAAAGGGGGAACTAAAGAAGCCAGGGCTAGGCCAGATGTGGTGGCTCACGCCTATAATCTTAGCACTCCGGGAGGCTGAGGCAAGAGTATCGCTTGAGCTCAGGAGTTCGAGACCAGCCTGAGCAAGACCAAGATCCTGTCTCTACCAAAAAATAGAAAACATTATCCTTGGTTTATCTTTGTTCTAAAAGGAAAAAAAAAGTAGAAAAAATTAGCCAGGCATGGTAGTCCCAGCTACTTGGGAGGCTGAGGCAGGAGGATCACTTAAGCCCAGGAGTTACAGGTTGCTATGAGCTAGGCTGATACCACGGCACTATAGCCCAGGCAACAGAGACTCTGTCTCCAAAATTTTCCAAAAAGCAGAATATAAAGTTATTTGTATACTAGGATTACAAATTTTTGTGTTTTTTTCATGACAACAAAGGAGGAAATAGAATATATTGTTAGCTTTAAATCAGGGACAGTGGTGGTATTAAGAACAAAGAAAGGCCGGGCGTGGCGGCTCACGCCTGTAATCCTAGCACTCTGGGAGGCTGAGGCTAGCTGATCGCTCAAGGTCAGCAGTTTGAAACCAGCCTAAGCAAGAGCGAGACCCCCGTCTCTACTAAAAATAGAAAGAAATTAATTGGCCAACTAAAAATATATAGAAAACATTAGCCGGGCATGGTGGCGCATGCCTGTAGTCCCAGGTACTCGGGAGGCTGAGGCAGAAGGATCACTTGAACCCAGGAGTTTGAGGTTGCTGTGAGCTAGGCTGACACCACGGCACTC
>CAUYRT010082047.1:0-19127 GCA_963574885.1 Lepilemur ruficaudatus
CCAAATGTATATAGAAAAAATTAGCCGGGCATGGTGGCGCATGCCTGTAGTCCCAGCTACTTGAGAGGCTGAGGCAGAAGGATCACTTGAGCCCAGGAGTTTGAGGTTGCTGTGAGCTAGGCTAACGCCACGGCACTCTAGTCCGGGCAACAAAATGAGACTCTGTCTCAAAAAAAAAAAAAAAAAAAAAAAAAAATCCTAACAATGAACTTGCTCTTTATATTACTTTACTACCATCTGAAGAAATAACCTTCCATCTTGTTACCTCAGAGAATCCATATTCATATTCATCCTATGTGTTCACCGTCTTTATTCTTAGAAAAATTGATATAAAATATCAATTCTTCTAAGAATTGATCTAAGATACTTTATATATATTCAGCTATTTAGTCCTCATCTATAACATGAAGGGTAAGCTTTTTCTCCGTATTATTTGCCTTTTGGCTCTGGTTTATCTTTCTCCTAGACAAATATTTACTTTTATGTAGCACTGTTTAATTACCTATTTAATATTATTTCAATGTGTTTAAATAGCACTTAAAGTGCCTCTTCCCCCGATGCAACTGTGATCTGATGAGATTTCTAGGGTAAAATATAAGAGTCTGAAGTGTTTAAAAGCTTAAATGGACATCTCCAAAGACTGTCATTAATGTGCATTTAAACCTCCCCAAGAGGGAATCTGGACTATGTAGTCTACTGAGTTGTAAAAGTTCCCAGAGGGCTAAAGATGAAGTGAGAGGAAAGAAATACATAGATTAAACATTTACTTAAGAGGGGAAAAAAACTAGAAAGGTATAGACAGAACTCAGTAATCTGGATTATGTTTAAGGTACAGTAAATGGGGTTTGCAAACAGTCTATTGGTGTCTGTATCCATCCGTTAGACAAAATTCAGAGGGAGGAAATAGGACTAGGGAGTGAAGGAAGAAGGAAAAACTAGGCTTCTGGGGATAACCCATAATTAAAGGAAGAATCAACTAATCTTTATAACATGGTGCCTATGCATAAACTTAGGTCAATCACTTCTCCATCCCAAACACAAACTAAGTTTCTAGCTTATTTAGTACATATCTGGCTTTAATCTTTCCCATGCATTCAGATCAGTTACTACTGAACTACTTTATAAATTTTTTAATCTTCATGTTTTGACAATCTATTTTCTAAATTATTCCTTTGCCACCTAGTGGGAAGATCCAAGAACCACTCCAAGTTTCTTTAAAATTCTAATTGCATCTTGAGTTTTCATCCAATCCTGAACAGAGCCATGATTTTTTAAGTATATTATAATATAGTCCAGATTTTCATTGGGATGAAGCGGCAGTTTCAAGGAGATTCAAAGGTTGTTCAGGATCCTCATCCCCTATTTTCATTCCAGCATTGCTGCATGTTTCTCCTGCTTCCGTTCTTTATCTAACGCTTCTCAACCCAGAAGGATCAAGCTGCCTTTCAGTTCACTACAAAACTAATGGGAGTATACTAAATAAGTTAAAACACCTTCCCAGGATGAAGTCACAAAATGAATTTGATCGATAAATTTCACAGAACATCTTAAAACTATACCTTCACCTCCAGCATATTAATTCACATTGCATCCCTGACCCCAGTCTATCCTACATCCCAAAGCAACTCCCTTAAAGTCTACCTGTAAAGTGAAAGCCCAATTTTTAGCTGGAAGGAATTCATACAAAATATTATCACAGAATCCTAAGCAGAAAATAAAATATAGGTTAAAACACTTTCAGTAATACCAAAGTAATTCAAATCACCAGTCCCGGCTGGGTGTGATGGCTCATACCTGTAATCTTAGCACTCTGGGAGGCCCACGGGGGAGGATCCGCTTGAGCTCAGGAGTTTGAGACCAGCCTCATCAAGACCCCGTCTTTACAAAAAATTAGAAAAATTAGCCAGGTGTGGTGGCACCCAGCATACAGACCCAGCTACTCAGGAGGGTAAGGCAGGAAGATCACTTGAACCCAGGAGTTTGAGGTTGCAGCGGGCTATGACGATGCCACCAAACTCTAGCCCAGGGCAACAGAGCAAGATCCTGCCTCAAAAAAAAAAAAAAAAAAAAAAAAAAAAAGAGGCCTCTAGCCAGGCATAGTGGCATGTGCCTGTAGTTCCAGCTACCTGGAGAATCGCTTGAGCCCAAAAGTTCAAATCCAGCCAGGACAACACACTGAGAACCTGTCTCTACTAAAAAAGAAAAAAAAAAAACTGTTGTTATTTAGAGAGTACAGGGATTCTGTCTGGGGTGATGAAAACATTCTGAAAATAGTAGTGATAGTTATACAACATTGTGAATGTATTTAATGCCACTGAATTGTGTATTTTGGTTAAAATGGCAGTAAATTTTGTTACGTATATTTTCCCACAACAAAATTTTTTTCTAACTTTAAAAATCTCTACTTGTCAAAAAGACATCATTAGGAAATAAAAAGGAGTCATGAATGAGAAATATTCACAAATCAGTCATCAGGGAAGTGCAAATGAAAACTACAATGAGATACTCTTAAATCCACTGGAATAAGTAAAATTAAAGAGAATGGCAAGAGCCAGCGTTGGTAAGGATCCTGAGTAACTAGAAGTCATACATAGCTCATGAAGTACAAATTAGCATTAACACTCTGAAGGACAGTTTGACAACTGCTTATGAAGTTAAACATATGTCTATCTTATGACCCAGCAATTCTTCCCCTAGGTATTAACTCAAGAGAAATAAAAGCACATAGTCACAAAAAGGCTTAAACAAATGCTCACAGCAACTTTATTCATAAGAGCCCTAAAGTGGAAACAACCTAACATGTCTGATAATAAATGAGCAGATGAACAAATTGTGGTATATTTCTATAATGGACTACCACACTCAGCAATAAAAATGAACACACTACTTACTGATACCAACAACATGGATGAATCTCAGAAGCATTATGTTGACTCAAAGCAACAAGTTACAAAAGAATAAATACTGTTATGATTCCATTTGGATGAAATTCAAGAACAGACAAAACTAATCTATAGTGGGTTGGGTTGGGAGAGAGAGAGACTAACCAGAAAGGAGCATGAAGGAACTTTCTCATGTGACATGAAAGTTCTACATAATGATTGAGCAGGTAGCTATACTGATATAAAATAAACATTTACTGAAACTCTAACTGCACACTTGCATCTGTGCATTTTACTATGTAAATTCTATTTTAACTTTTAAAATCCTAGAATAGTGTCCTAAAACAGAAGCTCTAACCCTAATCCAAAAGTAGTGCAGTGTGTTTAGAAAAGATTATACAATCAGATATTATATGCACTATTCTCCCAAGGTCACCAGTGTTACCTGTTTCAAATCTCTTTCTTTCTTAGGGAATGCATATGAATTCCTGGTTTCCCCTATAACCAAAGGGTAAGCATTCACAGGTGATCAGTATTATTTGGGCAAAGCATAAGGTTCCTCAAAGATACCAAAATTTCCATAAATTTAACTAGCCTCCAAAGAGATCAATGGGCATGTGTTCTATGATGGCATCAGTCAGTCACCTAGTCCCTTTAGTAAAATAAACCATTCAACCACTTGCTAGTTTATTGGCAACAAGCAACAATTAAAAAAATAAAAAGGAGAAAGTTTGGACCTCAGAGATGTTCCGATTTCCTACTTGGAGGAAAAAAAGGGTTCTAGTTTCAGCTCCCATAAAATTTCTCATCTGTTAAATATACAGTAATAATACTCTACTAACACAGTTATAGCTGCTATCTGAAAGTCCACACCAATTGTTGTTCTTATTGTATAAAACGGTCATGTTATACCTTCATACACATAAAAAGTCACTCCAGGATATTGTCTACCTTGAAAAGTTTCAGCGGTTTCATTAGAACATTATACCTCCAGAAATCGATGCTCAATTTGACTCACTGGGAAAATCAGCATGTGGCTATTGCTAAAAGCAGTTTTAGCTAATCTCAATTATTATGCCTGAAAAGGTTGATAGGGTTACCTCAAGAGTGAGGTAAGCACATGACTTAAAAGTCACAACTCAGGATCAATTTCAGAAGTATATCTTGATAAGATTTCAATGCCTGAATACAATAAACTATAGGCCCCTGTAAAGCCCCTTTCCCATCTTTTGGGTCTACAGTGTTTTGTGTTTTTATTTTATTTAAACCTTTAACAAGAACAATTTGAACTGTGATATTCCTTCCTTAACCAGATCTTAAGTTAGAAAACAAAATATTGTAAAATAGTTTAAATTTTAGTGTATATTTTCTTCAAATAAACATCACAAAACATACAATTATGCAACACGATTAGAAAATATACAATTTTCTAAATCACCTGCTGAAGAACTGAACACACTAACCAGGACAGGCCCACCTTCATGGGTATGTGACGTGTACAGTCACATAGGGTTCCACATTTGGTTTAATACTCTGCTGTGGCCATCTTGAAATTCTTAATTTTTGAGCAAACAACCCTGCAAATTATGCAACCAGTCCTGAGAAAAAAATGCTACAGAAAAACAGGAAAAGAATTTACACACACCTTTACACTAATGACCAAGAAAAATTCATTCCTGAGTTCACAAATACAAATTTTTTTTCTCCTGAATATGACCAGAAATGCATATATGGTTCCAAATCAGAGACTTGGATTTAAGAAAGGTCTGCACCATGGGAGAAAATTTTCGCAAGCTACACATCCGATAAAGGGCTGATAATTAGAACCTATTTAGAACTCAGGAAAATCAGCAAGAAAAAAATCAAACCCTATCAAAAAAGTGGGCAAAGGACATAAACAGAAACTTTCCAAAAGAAGACAGAATGATGGCCAACATATGAAAAAATGTTCAACATCTCTAATCATCAGGGAAATGCAAATCAAAACCACAAAGAGATATCACTTATCTCCAGTGAGAACAGCCTTTATTTGAAAGTCCCAAAACAATAAATGTTGGCGTGGATGCGGAGAGATAGGAACACTCCTACATTGCTGGTGGGAATGCAAACTAGCTTAACCTCTGTGGAAAGCAATATGGAGATAACTTGAAGCAATACAAGTAGATCTACCATTTGATCCAGCAATCCCATTACTGGGCACCTACCCAAAAGGACAAAAGACATACTATAAAAAAGACACCTGCACTCAAATGTTTATAGCAGCACAATTTACAATTGCAAAGATGTGGAAACAACCCAAGTGCCCATCAATACCTGAGTGAATTAATAAAATGTGGTATATGTATACCATGGAGTACTATTCAGCTATAAGAAACAACGGCCATATAGCACCTCTTGTATTTTCTGGATGGAGCTGGAACCCATTCTACTAAGTGAAGTATCCCAAGAATGGAAAAATAAGCACCACATGTACTTACCAGCAAACTGGTATTTAACTGATCAACACCTAAGTGGACATAATAACATTTATCAGGCATCGCAGATGGGTGAGGGTAGGAGGGGATGGGTATATACATACATAATGAGTGCGATGCTTGAAGCTCTGACTCTGGGGGAGGAAGGGGGGAAAAGGCAATGCACATAAGCTAAACATTTGTACCCCCATAATATGCTGAAATAAAAAAAGAAAAAAAATTAGCAATAAAAAAAAAAGGTCTGCACCTATTGAAGCATCAACTCAGTACAGAATGATGTCAAATTAAGAACCATCAACTAAAAAAACAGGTTTTTCAAAGTTTATTCTATCATGCAATGACTTTACATCTTTTTCACACACACATTTATGAAACACATTTTGATGTTTACTTGAGACTCAAGAATTGTATGTAATGCTATTATTCAAATTTTATACTTTAAAAACAAGCATTTTATAAAACAAACCTTCAAAG
Source organism: Lepilemur ruficaudatus (assembly GCA_963574885.1). Taxonomy (NCBI): domain Eukaryota; kingdom Metazoa; phylum Chordata; class Mammalia; order Primates; family Lepilemuridae; genus Lepilemur; species Lepilemur ruficaudatus. Next base: position 5,831 of record CAUYRT010082047.1, read on the forward strand.
TTTTATGGAAGAAAAAAGTGACCAAGCAAAAAAAAAAAAAGAACAAACAGCCCCTGAGCCTTAAAACTGCTGTGAGTAAAGGTAGACAGTGTGTGGTAAAGAAAGAAGTCTCTAGAAGAGGATGTCTTGGCACTCAACAGGCACTCAAACTACTAAGTGATTTTTATAGTCATTTAAAGTGTCAGCATTCTCCTGAGAAATAAGATTCAGCCCTGCTGATAAGGATCTTAAAGCTGCAAATCCAAATGATGTACAAGACAAAATAAAGCTAAAACAGTAGAAATGACTAGAAAGATAACGTAAAAAATGAGATAATTTATAATAACAAAAGCTTAAGCCAACATCAGTAAGTATCTTAGTTTTGTCAGCTATAGAAGGGAGTGCTTGACAGAAAGTTTAAGAAAAGGTGGTAAAATATATAAGCCTTTAAATCTACAACTCAGATCAAATTATGCAGGATGCTTTCTGGCCAGGTCAGCAATATGAAAAATCATAATCACCTTAAAACTCAAATGGAAAGCACGAGAGGGGCCATATTTATTTTTAATTTATGTTACTATTTTATGTTCTATTCAAACAAATTCACTTAAAAAACTGAAGACTTTGGGAATATGAGAAAATACAGAGAATTCACCAAGGCAAATAAATGGCTATTGAATTGAAAACTTGGTGTCACTAAATAATGTTCTACAGCAGATTACCATCGTTAAATAGCAAGTATCATTAAAGTCAATGGTATTTTCAAGAAGTTAACAAAGCAAGAAATCCATTCATTCTAAAGTTGAACATTTATTAAATGTCCTCAAGCCAGGCATTGCTATCTACCTACCCACTTTCTTAGAGTCTATTTTCAGCACTGAGATAATCTAATCTAACCCGAGAGAGTCAGGAAATCAGGTTTTCCATTAAATTCCCAGCCTCACCATCCTCAGAGCTGGCATCTAGTACAAGAAAAAGCTCCAGGGCAGGAAGGAAGTCTACTTGCCCGGCATTACTGGGCTCTAAGTTTATGTTGTTATGGGTACCAGCACAATAGAGCAAATATAAGAGCAAGGAAGCAAAAAGATGACCGGATAAGACAATTTGGTCCATGTGATCAGTATATTAATGAGACGGCAACTACCTAAAAGTTGCCAAGAATAACCAAATTATCTGACTTTCCAAAAACATTTATCATGGGGTTAGAGTCAGTAAACAGTATGAGCCAGATTAAGGAATCTTTCTTTCTTCTTGAATCTAATCTTGGTCTACGACATAATTGTAGGCTACAGAAAAGAGATGCAAATCTACCTAAGGGATTTCAGAATGCAGAGCCAATTTTATCTTCATCTTCTAAACTTTTCTCCTCAAAGGGAGGAGAGAAGAGATTATTCAACCAGACAGTAAACTTCACCAGAAATGCAAATTCTTTTGCAATGGTCAGGATTTAAAACTAGACATCCTGCTTTTCTTCCTTTATTCTACTCCCCCAATTTGTGGCAATGTTACTTCTATTCTTTACTTTTTAGATGGCCTTGTGAAAGAATGACTTCCCCTTTTACTTTCTCATCACTTCGGTTTTGCCTGTTTTTAACACATTGCCACACTAGAAAAAAATTTCCTTGGCACCATGGTGTTTTATTATGAAAACAGAATGAAAACTTCAAAAACAAAAATGATCCTTTCTAATTTAATGAAAAATTTGTTATTTTTTATTGTCTTCTGTGCGTGAATTATATATACGCAACTTGAAAAATAATTCTCAGGGCTCCCAAAGTGAAGAGACGTGAGTTACATATGCTTCACGAGGCCCCAAGCTCAAAACTAGCACGCATTTAAAACATTAATTGCCATGTGAGTTGTATTTAAGCTTTCAAGGGTAATACTAATGTTTAAGGTAAGAATTAAAAATGTACATTTGCATGTTAAAGAATATTAGTTTTTAACACATTCTCACATAATTAAGAGCCTGCCCTTGCCTCAAAACCCAATTCAGGCATCTATTAGTTCTGTAATCATGAGCAAGTCACTTTTTATTTCTCATGCTTCCATGGCAACAGTATCTCATATGCTATTATGAGGATTATGTGAGCTAATAAACAGAAGCACTGAGAAGTGTACCTGGCATTTAATAATCACATACATTTAGCTATTAACACTACGGTCCTGTTGTGGGTCAATTAACTAGCTGCACTACACACTGTCTAGGTATCTGCTTTTAGCTCTCAAAAGAAATGTAATTATTCCCCTGACCTAGCAATCTCATGAGATTATTGGAGAACATTTTAAAAGCTCTTAAAAGGTCTTCATTAAAGAAGTAACCATTTCTTAGTTCACAAGAGAACAGCTAAAATATATTGCATGTAAAGCTCTGTTTAAATACTATAATAGAATATACGCCTAATAAAAATACTCTAGATAATGAAATATTACTTGTTAAGCAAAATCAAACTCCAAATAAATACCATTATTTTCAAAATTTAAAGTGAGTATTTACTGAACTATGTGCCAATCACTGAGCTACGTACTTTTCATGCCTTAGCTCATTTAATCCTCATAGGATTGCTGAAGTAGGTGCTACTTATCCCATTTTAACAGTGAGGGCCTTCAAGTGTCCTAAGGATTAAGTAACTTGCGCAAGGTCAAAGAGCTAGTATGTTTCTAGATTCTAAAATATCAGAGTAGAATGGACACCTCACCATGATGTGACAAGATCACCTGCATGCCCCAGTTTTCCTTAAAAACAATAGGATTTTTTTCAAATTCTCCGAATATTACAATCTATAATAAAGTACTGAAACTTAGATACTAAAGAAAAGAGATCACTTATTATAGACTTTATATTAAAACACAAATATGGCAAGGAAAACTTCAGAAGTTACATGTACAAGAGAAAAACTCGGCTCTAGAATGTCCAGACAGGGCATGACCTACAAGTACTCTGAGATAGCTGCTCCTTTGGTTAGATGTGTGTGCTAAGACCTTTAGTGTCCTCAGTTTAATTTTCACAAGCAAATTTATTCACTTCCATAGATATGTATAATATAAACATCTTTATTCATAAATCAACTATCTTAAAAATGTATAATATTATAGGGAGAACAGGTAGGAGAATAAATGTGGCTGGACAAGCACAAATGCATATCTCTGTGGAAGGTGGTAAGAAGGGACAACTAAAAATGCCTGTTCTAGTTGAATGTGATGGCATGCACTTGTAGTCCCAGCTACAAGTTGGCCCCCCTCACTCAGGAGGCTGAGGTGGGAGAATCACTTGAGTCCAGTTCAAGACCAGCCTGAGCAACATAGTGAGACCTAGTCTCTTTAAAAAAAAAAAAGAAAAGAAAAAGAAAGAAAAGAAATGCCTGCTCTGTTGGGTTTATATTATACTACTATCATCTTTATGTACAAAGGACAAGACTACCATTGACATACTAAAGTCTGATTAGTACCTCTCAGTTCAAATATTACGTGAATATACTGGAAGATAGCATACTAGGTGACAACCACCCAATGAAACACAAATACAAGTCTGCAAGATGTATTTTAACACAGTAACTGCCATGTGAGTTGTATTTAACTCACTAGTTTTGAGCCCAGGGCCTCATGAAGCATATGTAACTCACATGTCTCTTTACCTTGGGAGCCACGTGGCATGCAGGCAACTCACACCACCATGCTGTAGCATACATGTTACATGATAAGTAGCCTCCTGGGCAAAACTGCAGTTGGTTCATGAAAGTCTTACTTGATGTTCTTATTGTTACAATTAATATTGACAATTTAACTGCATATAACTCACGTGTAGAAAATAAAAAATTTTTCATTAAATTAGAAAGGATTGTTTTGTTTTCAAAGTTTTTATTCTATTTTCATAATAAAACACTATGGCCAGAAAGAAAAATTTTTTTCTTCTACTGTGCCAGTCAATGTGTTAGCTCTCAAATTTCAAAATGACCCTACCAATAGTAAAACAAGCTACATTTCCATTAAGACTACTAAAACACACTAAACATTCTGATGGTATACAATTCTGAGGTAATATGTGAAACATTTTGTCAGGTATGAGGTGTATCCAAAAACTTGGACATAAATTACCCTCAAAATTAATCTGTAAAAACCCATGCAGAATTGCCTGTGGTTATGTAAGAGAGTGTCCTTATTCTTAGGAAATAAACTCGAAAGCATTTAGAGGCAAAGGGAACAGTGCCTCCAACTTGCTCTCAAATAATTCAGGTGAAAAAATGGAGAGAGAAATAAATAATGCATATGAAACAAAATACAAACAACTGGTGAAGAGGACTGGGAGCTCCTTATGTTATTTCAAATATACTATAGCAAAAAGTTATTTTTAAAAATCTAAAACAGCTGGGGGACATAGTGGCAGGTGGCATACACCTATAATCTCAGGAGGCTTGAGGCAGGAGGATCCCTTAAGCCCAGAAATTCAAATCCAGCCTGGCAACATAGTGAGACCTCTATCTCTAAAAATAAAAATTTTTTTAAATCTGAAAAAGTATGACAGGAGACGAGTATTTGCTAAATTAGGTTGTAGGTACATGAACATTCATTACATTACTTCATTATGCTTTTATTTTTTTCAGTATTTTCCTTATGGTAGAACCCAAATGAAAAGGAATGTTGTTCTCTACACACGTAATGCGTACGGTGCACACAGTCTGGGGGATGGACACGCTTGAAGCTCTGACTCAGGTGGGGCAAGGGCAATATATGTAACCTAAACATTTGTACCCCCATAAAACGCTGAAATAAAAAAGAAAACAAAAAAGGAATGTTCTGTAGCCCCAAGCAAAGAACATTCTGACCATGAGGAATGCCACATAAGACTATCTTAGAATGATGCTATTAATCATCTGAATCATGTAATCTGTCTTGCTCCCTTCAATGCCTTCCAAGCAACCTTTGATTATAACTTTACTAAAAGGTTAGTTATGCCACAATTCAGTGCTGTTAAATTTACAGCCAAAAAACAAGGAACATTTTGAAAAGAACTTTTACCACGAAACTAAAAAAATTAAAAAAAAACAAACAAAGGCACTATGGTAATAGAACACAAAACAGTGATTATCTCTTGAAGGTTTGTACTGAATGAGAAAGAGTGGAAGGGAACCTTAGCTATAAATGTTCTATATCTTAATCTGGGTGCAGTTACATGGGTCTATACATATGTAAAAAGTTATCAAGCTTTAAGATCACTATACTTTATTATGTGTATATCATATCTCAGTTTAATTATAAGAACAAACAAGAAAGACTTAGAGAACTGAGAACTTCTTGGTTCAAATCCAAACCCACAATGTAATAGACTGAAATAGATTACACCGGCATTCAGATTTATAACCAGTCCTTGTAATCCTGGTCAACATGAGACCACCACTGAGATGGGTATTTTTTCAAAAGAATAACCTTTAAAGAAGTTTGAATAGAAGATGTGCAGTGAGATCAAGGCACATGTGCAAGGAAGAACGAAGAGTTGGCTGTCAGGATTTCCTACCAAATATTAACAACATGCAATCTCGATGAATCTGTACATTTTGTCTTACAAAAGGCTAGAAATCAGGTTAAACATGCTCTCCCTTCCTCCCCTTCCCACTCTTAATCTTTAAAAAAAAAAAAAAAAAAGAAAGAAAGAGGAAGAAAAAGGTGGTCCCCTCTCCCCCTTCGATTAGACTTTAGACTACAGGAATAGAAAATTATTTTTTTTTAAACATAGCTTTGGCAAAAATACTGTATCACTTTGGATGTTGTTCTTTGTTCAAAGCATTGTCTGTATGTACAGGACAATATAGAACAACAACAACAAAAAAAATCAATGTATGTAATGGATAACAGTACCATGAAACTAACATTTAAGAGGCAAGTATGGAAATAGATAAGGGGAGATCAACTACTGCTATCTTCCTTCCACTGGGCTATATCTCATTTCAGAGATTCAAGTACTGTTAACCTTGCTGTGTCAGTATTTCCACTGCAGAATTTAAAGCAAAAATTTTTATTTATTAAATAGTGAAGTAAAGTTCCCAAGTCACTTTCAGAAATAACCCTCAACTCTAAGGAAATACAAAACTTTTAAACCAACAATTCTTAATCATTTTTAAGTCCACATTCTTAATAACAAACTGAATATAATCATAAGCTCTGAAGTACACATAAAACATCTGGGAATGAACATTTATATTAAATTCTGTAAGAGGCAAAACTAACCACCTACAGTGACAGATCAGATCAGCGGTTTGCTGGGGGGCAAGAAGAACTGATGGCAAAACGGCACTCGAAATTCTTTGCAGTGATGGAAATATTCTATATCTTGATTGGGTGGTGATTGTGTAAGTGTATACATTTTTCAAAATATACTGGTGAATTTTGTTGTATACAAATTTACCTTAATAACTTTAAAAAGTAAAAATGTATACTTGCACACACTGTAAGTTTTTAAAAAAAGCTTTTGTTGGGAAATCAAATACTAAGAAACAAATTCACTGACACTGATTCAACTGAAAGAAAGTAAAAGGCCAATTATGTGGAACCCACTCTATGTGCCTCCCAGAGTCACTTGGGCCCACATCACTCTCCACATACCACTCTGTCAGCCCTCCACCACTTGCCCAATGCCATAAACATTTCAGTCAAAATATGGACCTTCCCCTTAAATGTAAGAACATCTTCAAAAATGACAAGTCAGAGTAAATAAACAATAACAAATGTACACTTTTCTAAAGCCATTTTACAATCTAAAAAGAGCTGAGCATATCCAATACAACACTTCCTATAATCCATGAGAGAAAAAATTACCAATTGAAAAACAAAAAATAACAGGAAATTATGGAAGAAATGCAAATGATCAACATACATATCTCAACCTCATAATCAGAAAAAAATGCAAATTAGAACAATGAAAAAACTATTTTCTATCCAAAAGATTGGCAAAAAGTCGAATACTGGTTAATTTCAAGTACTGGCACTAGTGGAGAAATAAGTACTTATGTACGTTTTTGGTAATGGTCTCGGCAGTATATTAAAACTACTGCTATCCATACCATATGACCAAGGAACTCCACACTTTTCTTCACATACCTCAGCAAAGTAGTCACACATGTGCACTGGAGGCATGTTTTTTAAAAAAACAACTTCACTGTAAATAGGTTGTAAGAACAAAAACAGGAAGCAGCCTAAATATCCACCAATGGGGGAAAATATGAGTAAATATTTAAAAAAGAAGAAAAAGAATATTACGTATTATTTGGTGGTACATACATACATAAAGGCATGGGGGGGAGCCTGGAAGAAAAAAAAAAATAACTGATTATATAGTGATTACCTATACAGAGGATGAGAAAAAGAACAGGACTGAAAATGATGATTAAAGGTATTTTAGCCCTATGCTTCAATATTTTATAAGTAGCAAATATATTTGTTCACCTACCTGTATACCAAAAATTAATTTTGTAAGGTGCTGATGCAAATAATACGATGTAATACATTTTCCTACCTCTATCATTTCACGTAAGTGTTGCTGTGCCTATGGAATGCACCATATTGCACATCACTTTAGACATCCCATCAATATTTGGGTTTTGTCTTTTGATAAACTACTAATACTACTACTACTACCACCACTACCACTAAGGAAGAATAAAAGTATCCTCTGACACAGCAGTCCCCAACCTTTCCGGCACCGGGACCAGTTTCATGGAAGATAATTTTTCCCCAGACGGATCAGGGAGGAGGGAAGGGGAGCTCAGACAGTGACACAAGCCATGGGGAGTGGCTGTAAATGCAGATGAAGCTTCACTCACTCACCCACGGTTCATCTTCTGCTGTGCAGCCCAGTTCCTAACAGGCCACGGACCAGTACTGGTCCTCGGCCCAGGGGTTGGGACCATAGCAGTCTAATACATCTCAAAATCCAGAAGAGAAAATGAAAAAACAGAATTTAAAAAAAATAAGTCTCAAAACTATAAAACACTATTGAAAGAAATTAAAGATGACCAAATGAACAGAAAGACATCTCATGTAGCAACATACCCAAAAACTCTAAAAATATCAGCTTTTTTGCATATTATTTACAAGATGATTCTAAAACTCATCTGGAAATACAAGGAACTCAGAATAACCAAAACAATCGTGAAAGAGAACAAAGTTGAATAACTCACACTTCGATTTCTAAACTTACTACAGTAACCACGACAACTGTTATTAGCTAGCATAAGGGTTGACATACAGATCAACGGAAAAGAATTAAATGTCCAGAAATAAACCCTTACATATACGGTCAACTTATTTTTCACAGGATGTTAACTGAATGAGGAAACAATAGTTTTTCCAACAAATGGTGGTGGGACAACTGAATATCCACATACCAAAGAATGAAATAGGACCTCTACCTCACACCCCATGCAAGAATTAACTCAAAACAGGTCACACAGGCCAAAACATATGAGCAAAAACTTTTGTAAGAAAACAGGAGTAAATCTTCATGACCTTGGTTTAGGCAATGGTTCCTGAGATATCAAACCCAAAGCATAAATGACTAAAGAAAAAAAATAAATGAGATTTCATCCAAAGTAAACATTTTGGTGCTTCAAAGGGCACAATCAAGAAATAGAAAAGACAACCCAAGGATAAGGGACTTGTATCCAGAATACATAAAGAACTCCTACAACTCATTTTTTTTAAAGTCCCAAATAAATGATGGGCAAAAGATATGAATAAACACATCTCTATAGAGATACAAATGCCTCAGGAGTACTTGAAAAGATACTTATTAGTCATTAAGGAATCACAAATCAAAACTACAATGAGATATCACTTCAAACCCACTAGAATGGCTAGGATCAAAATGACATACTAACAAGCGCAGTCAAATGTGGAGAAATCAGAACCCTAATACATTGCTGGTAAGAATGGTGTAATAACACCACTGTGGAAAACAGGCTGGTAGTTCTTCAAAAAGTTAAACATACAGTTAAAATATGACTCAGCAATTTCACTCCTAAGTACATGCTCAAAAGAACTGAAAACATGTGTCCATACAAAAACTTGTACATAAAGATTCAAAGCAACCATATTCGTAATAGTGAAATAAATGGAAACAATCCAAATGTCCACTGATGAATGGATAAACAAAATGTGGTATATCCATACAATATTATTCAGCCACTAAAAGGAATGAAAATCCTGATAACATGCTACAACATAGATGAACCTTAAAAACATGCTAAATGAAAAAAGCCAGACCAAAAAAGGCCACATATTGTATGATTCCATTTATTTAAAATATCCAAAATAGGTATATCCATAGAAACAGAGTCAATTAGTGGTTGCCAGGGAATGAATATGACTGGGAAAGTAGAGTTAACAGCTAAAGGCTACAGGGTATGGGGTTGGGGCGGTTCTGAAATAAGACAGTGGTGATGACTGTACAACTCTGACTATACTAAAACCACTAATCTGTTCACTTGAAAAAAGGTTAAGTTTTATGGCATCTGAATTGTATTTCAACAAAGTTTTTTTTAAAGGAAAATAAAAAAGGTTAAGTAACATTTTTCATTTTACATCTTGGTTCCTTTTTTAAAAAATGTGATTTATCCTTTTAAGATATATATGCAATTATCCACTCAAATTACTCTACAGTTTAAATCAATTTACCTCCAAGGCTTAGGCCACTTGCAAGCTACCAGTCCAATATCTCCAGACAGAACATAGGACACACAAATTAACACTGACCTCAAAAAATTTAATGGAAAAATGCTTTTCAAATTATTTGAAATTTTTCTATTTCTGCAAAAACATCATTGGGATTTTGATAGAGATTGCATTGAATCTGTAGATTACTTTGGGTAGTATTGACATCTTCACAATATTAAGTCTTCCAATCCATGAACACGTGATATCTTTGCATTTATTCACATACTCTTTAATTTCTTTTACTCTTACTTACTCTTAATTACTCTTTAAACATTTTTAAAGCCTATTACATAAGACAACCAGATAAATTATAAACATCAGTATGGATAACAAAGTTATCCATATTTTATAAGCTATAAAATCTAGCAATTCTATTCGTGGTCTAAGATACAAAAATAATAATCATGAGCAATCCATAAAAGAAATGAACAATTCAAACACAAGAATTAAGAAAACAATTATAGGAGACAGATTTGAGGCAGCTTCTCTTGGTCTTCTGTTGTGACAAGATGTCTGTCATATTAAAAACTCCCATCTTCCTTGGCAAAAAAAAAAAAATTACAATAATCAAAAAGAATAAAATACTCAGAAATAAACCTAACCAAGGAAGCAAAAGACTAATATGTTGAAAATCATAAAACAGGTTGGGCACAGTGAATCTAGCACTCTGGGAGGCCGAGGCAGGAGGACTGTTTTGAGGTCAGGAGTTTGAGACCAGCCTGAGCAGGAGTGAGACCCTGTCTCTGCAAAAGATAGAGACAGGGTGTGGTGATATGTGCCTGAAGTCCCAGCTACTCAGGAGACTGAGGCAGGAGGATCACTTGAGCCCAGGAGCTTGAGGCTGCAGTGAACTGTGATGATGCCACTGCACTCTAGCCGGGACAACAGAGGGAGACTCTGTCTCAAAAAAAAAAAAAAGAAGAAGAAGAAGAAGAAACAAAGAAAAAAGGAAACTGTAAAATGTTGCTAGAAGAAATTACAGAGTATACGAATAAATGCAAAGATATCACGTGTTCATGGAAGACTTAATATTGTGAAGATGTCAATACTACCCAAAGTGATCTACAGATTCAATGCAATCTCTATCAAAATCCCAATGATGTTATTTGCAGAAATAGAAAAATTCATCCTAAAATTCACACAGAATTTCAAAGGACTCTGAGTAGTCAAGCCAAACAATCTTGAAAAAGAAGAACAACACTGGAGGACTCACACTTCCCAACTTCAAAATTTACTACAAAGCTTCAGTAATCCAAACAGTGTAAAAACTGGCATAAAGATAAACATACAGAACAACAGAATAAAATAGCCCAGAAATAAACACTTGCATGATTTTTGACAAGGATACCAAAACCATTCAATTGGGAAAGGAGAGTCTTTGCAACAAATGGTATTGAGAAAACTGAATATCCATATACAAAAGAGTGAAGTTGGACCTTTATCTTAGATTTATACAAAAATTAATTCATAATGGAATTATGAATATACATATATTCATCTATACATAAGAGCAAAAACCATAGAAGTCTTGAAAGATAGGGGGAAAGCTTCACGACAATGCATTTGGCAATGATTTCTTGGACATAACACCAAAGGCACAGGCAAAAATAAATTGTACTTTATCAAAATGAAAACCTTTTGTGTAAAGGGCACTATCAACACAGCATGAAGGCAACTCACAAAATGGGAGAAATTATTTGCAAATCATATATCTAATATATGGGATGAGTATCCAGAATATATTTTACAATTTCTACAACAACAAAAAACTCTGAAAGTGGGCAAACTTGTTATGGGCTTTGTGACCCCTCAAAATTCAAATGTTGAAGCCCTAACCCTCAATGTAACTATTTAGAGATAGGGCCTTTATGGACATAACTAACATTAAATGAGGTCACACAGGTGGAGCCCTGATCCAACAGGATTAGTGCGCTTGTAAGAAAAGACAACAGACACCTCATTCTTTAGGAAGAATGCCCTCACCAAAAGCCAAACCCTTCTGGAACTTTGATCTTGAATTTTCTAGCTTCAGGAATTGTGAGAAAGTAAATTTCTATTGCTTAAGCTGCCCAGCTTGTGGTATTTTGTTATGGCAGCCTGAGAAGACTAATACAAACTTGAATAGACATTATTACAAAAGAGTACAAAAGGCCATCAAGTACAGGAAAAGACGCCCAACATCACTAGTTATTAGGGAAATGTAAATCAAAACTATAATGAGAATACTATTTCACACCCATTTAGACAGCTATTTACAATTGTTTTAAATTTATTTTTAAAAAGTATTCGCTAGGCTGTGCAAAGAATTGGAATCCTTGTGCATTGCTGGTGGGAATGTAAAATGGTGTGGAGATTTCTCAAAAAATTAAACACAGAGGCCGGGCGCGGTGGCTCACGCCTGTAATCCTAGCACTCTGGGAGGCCGAGGCGGGCGGATTGCTCAAGGTCAGGAGTTCGAAACCAGCCTGAGCAAGAGTGACCCCGTCTCTACTAAAAATAGAAATTAATTGGCCAACTAAAATAAATACATTTATAGAAAAAATTAGCCGGGCATGGTGGCGCATGCCTGTAGTCCCAGCTACTCGGGAGGCTGAGACAGAAGGATTGCCTGAGCCCAGGAGTTTGAGGTTGCTGTGAGCTAGGCTGACACCACGGCACTCACTCTAGCCAGGGCAACAGAGTGAGACTCTGTCTCAAAAAAAAAAAAAAAATTAAACATAAAATTACCATATAATCCAGCAATTACACTTATGGGTATATACTCAAAAGAAGTGAAAGGGGGGACTTGAACACATATTTGTACACCAATGTTCACAGACAGAAGCATTATTCACAATAGCCAAAAAGCAGAAGCAATCCAACTGTCCATCCATCAATGGATGAATGGATAAACAAAATGTGGTATATACACAGTATTATTCAGCATTTAAAAGGAATGTAATTCTGACAGATACCACAACATGGATGAATCCTGACGACATTATGCTACATGAAATAAGCTAGTTACAAAAGGACAAATATTGTATGATTCCACTTATATGGAGTTAGAGTAGTCAAACTCATAGAGACAAAAAATAGAATGGTGGTTGCCATGGTGGTTGCAATGGGTGGTTGCCAAGAGGTTTGCCTTGGAGGAGCTAATGGGGAGTTAATGTGTAATGAGTACAGAGTTTCAGTTGGGGAAAACGAAGCTACAGAGGGTTGACGACAGTTCTACAACAACGTGAATGTGCTTAAATGTCACAGAGCGGTAAAACTGAAAAAAACATAGTAAAATGAAATAAGAATTTCAGAAAATGAATAATCCGTTAAAAAAATAAAATAGCCGGGCGCAGTGACTCATGCGTGTAATCCTAGCACTCTGGGAGGCCGAGGCGGGGGGACTGCTCAGGGTCAGGAGTTCGAGACCAACCTGAGCAAGAGCAAGACCCCGTCTCTACTAATAATAGAAAGAAATTAATTGGCAAACTAAATATATATAGAAAAAATTAGGCGGGCATGGTGGCGCATGCCTGTAGTCCCAGCTACTCGGGAGGCTGAGACAGAAGGATCGCTTCAGCCCAGGAGTTTGAGGTTGCTGCGAGCTAGGTTGACGCCACGGCACTCTAGCCTG
>CAUYRT010082052.1:0-12150 GCA_963574885.1 Lepilemur ruficaudatus
CAATTAATTTCTTTCTTTCTATTTATAGTAGAGACGGGGTCTCACTCTTGCTCAGGCTGGTTTTGAACTCCTGACCTTGAGCGATCCGCCCGCCTCAGCCTCCCAGAGTGCTAGGATTACAGGCGTGAGCCACCGCGCCCGGCCCAGATTCAGTTTCTTATAGGACCCAGTAAGCAGTACATGTCACGGATAGTAGATGTTCAGATCTAGAACCAACTTTTCCAACTTGAATCAGCAAAAGTTTATATTCTTTTATTCTTTATATCTTCAACTTTTTAAATGTGTATATGATCATTTCCCCCATTCTCTGCATATTAAAATAGATCTCATTTTTTCTTGTATTTGGTATAAATGAGGCTTACGTTGACTTAGGTAGAATCTTAAATTCTGCCCTTTTTGATGGATTTAATTTCATTCTTAATGTTTTTCAGATTTCTTTCTCAAGTTATCAGGATTCGTTAGCGAGTAAAGAGAAAAAAATTCCTCCTCTCAATCTTAATGTTCTTGTTTCTCGTAGTAGGAGAAGGAAAAGGAAAACAGAGAAACATTAGTAAATGACAGCAATCTGGGAATTGATAGTCTAATATTAATTAAACAATTCCTTATTCCTTAAGATGTGATGACTTTGCCTGAAACAGTATTTTTTTTTTTTTTTTTTTTTTTGAGACAGAGTGTCACTCTGTTGCCCAGGCTAGAGTGCCATGGCTTCAGCCTAGCTCACAGCAACCTCAAACTCCTGGGCTCAAGCCATTCTTCTGCCTCAGCCTCCCGGTAAGCTGGGACTACAGGCATGCACCACCATGCCTGGCTCATTTTTTCTGTATGTTTTTAGTTGTCCAATTAATTTCTTTCTATTTTTTGTACAGATGGGGTCTCGCTCTTGTTCAGGCTGGTTTTGAACTCCTGACCTTGAGCGATCCTCCCGCCTTGGCCTCCCGGAGTGCTAGGATTACAGGCGTGAGCCACCGCACCCAGCCTGAAGCTATGTCTTTTAAATTAAAAATAATTTTACATTCTTTATGAAAGCAGTATGTGCATTGTAGAAAATTAGAAAACATAAATATGTAAAAATAAGAGCATTAGTACCATATTCTTACCACCCAAAGACTTTTCACTGGTAATACTTTTGTGTATATTGCTCTATCTGTAGACACACTCAAACGTACTCATATATTGCACTCATAAAGTCAGTGGTCTGAATCACTTGTAGAGCCCTTGTGCCCAAATCCTGGCTCTTTTTAAAATTCTAGTAACATACTTGTGAGAATGTGTTATTGCTCTACTGTGGTGTTTGGTTTGAGCATTTTCTAAATCAACCCATGTTTGCTTAAATCTCACCTTATTTTTTGTATTTCAAGGTGAGTCCAACTATTTTGGAGTGTTTTATACATAATTCTCAAGCAAAAAATCAGTATTCATTGTAATTTAAGGGAATTTAGGTTTAAATTTCTAGTTACAAAGATAATTTTGTTCTATAAAAAGTTATTCCTGATGTCTAATAAATATATTCTTCATAGCTCCTGGGTAAAGATTTATTTTTAAAAACAAAATCTGACTTTTTCAGATTAATTTTGTAATTGTATCAGTAAATTTAATAGCAGTTATTTGACCTTATTCAAAGTAATTGATGTAGTAACTCTTACTGGAATCTTTGGGAGGTGAACTGTTTCTTGTTTTATAGTTCAATAACTGGGTATTTGGGAATATGTGTCAGTATTTATTAGGACAGTGCCATCACTAAGCATAAAATATTGAATATATTTTATATCTGCTGCTAGCTTGTAAGACAGTTTTCCCATCATCAAACATAAGATGGTGAATATGTTTTAATATCTGCACTTAGGTTATATACTCTTTTCTTTAGTTAACATACTATTTTAGAAATAGTAATACATTAAGAAAGTAAACTATTTCAGTGACAAATATAACAATATTTATAGAATAAAACAAGTTTCTCAGGAAAATATGTATTTAATAACATTTTTATTATTTCAGTAGGCTCAGCTTAGCCTAGATTCATCTGGAATATTTACTGATAGCTTTTTAGGTGACCTGCGTATACAAACATAAGAGAATATGAATATGTACTACTTTTTAATTAATGTTCATTTTCAAGCCTGGAATGGTCTTAGAATAAGCTTATTTGATGAATGCTGTGAACAAATGCAATTTTATGGAAAAGAATACCTATTGAAATAAGAAAAGGCCAATTATAATTTTTCATTTTTTGCCTACCTTTTTTATATTAGGAAAATGATTTGGAGGTATTAGGACACTTGGAGAAATTTGAATGGGTTCTGTGGATTAGATAGTATTGTATAAATGGTAATTTTCTTATTTTGATGGTTGTACTGTTGTTATATAAGGGAATACCCTTGTTTTGGGGAAGTCAACACTGAAGTATTAGGAGTAATGGGGTATTATGTCTGCAACTGATTCTCAAATGGTTTTGGAAAAAAATGAGTGTATGTGTTGGTGTGGCTATTTAGAGAGAGAATGGTAAGACAAACATAGTAAAATGCTAATAATTAAGAAATCTGGAAGAAATATATGGGACGTATTTACTATTCTTGAAACTTTTCTGTAAGTTTAAATTTATTTCAAAATTAAAAATGGAAAAGATTTGATGGGAGAAGATTGAGCAAATGTCTTAAAATTAAACTAACTCAAAAGATACTGCGTTTATAGATATTTAAAACTGCAAGGGACTTCAGAGATCTGTTCTAATTCCATTAGACCTTAAGAGTGTGGCAAATTAGATTTAATAGTAGTTTACCACTGGTTTATCAAGTGTTAATCAGCATGATACTAAAATATTTTCTTAAAAGGGTCATAGATAAACCATGTCTCTTAATATGGTTTAGTGTTTTGATTTTTGGTGAGGTGCTTAGTGGTCCTCAATGAATCTCGTATTTGAGTATAATGTAGCCATGGTAATTAATACTCAGAAGAAAAGGAAAACTTAAAGGAGTAGACTTTGAAATGGGTATGCATTCTAATTAAACATGGCTGGTTGGTTTTTAAAAAATAGCAAGATATGGAACCCTGTATCTTAAGTTCCATTCTGGATCTCTACAGGATAATGAAATAGTTCCTGCTACTGGTCTTTGTTAGCGCTGTTTGAAGAGTTTTCAATAACATAAGTAGCCATTATGAATGATTCTATACAATGTAATTATTACTTTGTCCTTATTTATATAAGGACCACTATCAAAAATGTATTAGGTCTGATTGGGCAACATAGTGTACATGTGAGGAGGAACATTAAAAGTCTTACTGTAGGCCGGGCATGGTGGCTCATGCCTGTAATGCTAGCACTCTGGGAGGCCCAGGCGGGTGGATCGCTCAAGATCAGGAGTTCGAAACCAGCCTGAGCAAGAGCGAGACCCCGTCTCTACTAAAAATAGAAAGAAATTAATTGGCCAACTAAAAATATATAGAAAATATTAGCCGGGCATGGTGACGCATGCCTGTAGTCCCAGCTACTCGGGAGGCTGAGGC
The DNA here is from genome assembly GCA_963574885.1 of Lepilemur ruficaudatus. Taxonomy (NCBI): domain Eukaryota; kingdom Metazoa; phylum Chordata; class Mammalia; order Primates; family Lepilemuridae; genus Lepilemur; species Lepilemur ruficaudatus. The sequence continues at coordinate 3,502 of CAUYRT010082052.1, forward strand.
AGAAGGATTGCTTGAGCCCAGGAGTTTGAGGTTGCTGTGAGCTAGGCTGACGCCATCGCACTTTAGCCTGGGCAACAGAGTGAGACTCTGTCTCAAAAAAAAAAGAAAGAAAGAAAAAAAAAAGTCTTATTGGCGAGGAAACTTTATTTTAAGGTCAGTGAGAAATTTTTTTTTTCCTAATAAGAAAAAAGCTGTGAAACTAGTTATTTGTAACAGGAAAAAAATAAGTAGCAAAGAATATACTAGAATTTCTTTTCTGTTTTGGAAAATTACTTCATTTGGGATCTGAATTAGAGCACTTTATTCAGCTAAATAAAGTTCTTTTGACTTATTTTTATTGCCTTAATTTGTATTTAGTATTTTTAGTAAATGAAATTTTAAGGCAGCCTAACCATTTGATGCAGGTTTTAAAGTTTGTATTTATGGAGCTTATGGTATGTATGCACTGAGATCCAGTACTAGTAATTGAATCACCACTTATTTTAATATGGTTTTATCTGAGTTAATTTTTAAAATTATGAAGAGAGGCTTAGCTAAACTAATTCATAATTAAGATTACAGTAAGCATACATCATGCTAACAATGAGAATTTTTCTTCAAGTTATTCTTTAGCAATGTTGGTGTCCTATCATTTTTTCCATCTCTGTTTTAGCATATCTTTTTTGTTTTTTTCCTGTGGTTGGCGATTACCTGTTCATTGTGTTCAGTATATATTGGGTCCTTATAGATAGGTAGTATAAACAACAGCAGGCATAAGTTGTTGGTTATTGCTGCAGAAATGAGAAGGGAGAAACATGTGGTTCTTACCTCCTTCTCCTACGTTTTAGCAGAACGTGTTGAGTGGGTTTGAGGTTTTTGGCAAAATGAAAATGGCAGAAAGAAGGGGATAAACACATTTCATTGAATTCCTTTATTTTAGTTCCTTTTTAACAAAAAGTAAATATACCAGTATGGAGCTATTACATATATCAGTTATTCAGTATACTAGCTGTGCAATCTTGTACAAGTTATCAACCTCTCTCAACCTTAGTTTCCTCATCTGTAAATTGGAAAAAAGAGCTACTACCGCACAGTGTTGGTTTGATGAGTTATATAAGTATATAAAACAATTAAAACAACATCTAGCACATGGTAAGATCTGTGTGTTATCTTTAAATGTAGTATTTATTATTTGGAATTACTTTGCAGAGGAAATAGGAAAAATTGAAGTGCTGTTGATGTTCAGGTAACAAATCTTTTATTAAACTTTAGAAATTATTAGAATGTTGTTTGTATTTAGGCAGATAGGAAGAAAATTATTTTTTAATATTGATATTTGTTTTGTTTTAATAGGTATCAGCAGATGTTGCATACAAACTTGGTATACCTTGCTACAATAGCAGATTCTAATCAAAATATGCAGTCTCTTTTACCAGCAGTAAGTACCTTTGAAATAGTGTGAAGTAGACAGTCTTTACAGTTATCTATGGTATAACAACACATTTTTGTTGAATGATTTTTGAGTTTCGTTTAGTAAATACTGCCTTACTCTGAGAACATGAAAGTATTCTGTATTATCTTTTGAAAAACTTTATTGTTTTGTGTTCATATTTAATTTGAATTAATTCACCTAGAATTGATTCCTGCCCTGAGGAAATTATTAATATATTCATTTACCCATTTACTCACGTATTTATTTTAATTTTAATTTGCACAAGTAATTTGTTACTAAATCTGGAGTATTTCACAGTAAATTCCAGACTTCATAAAATTTCACCAGTAAATATTATACTTCAATATGCATCTCTAACAGATAGGACAATTATCCCACCCAGTGAAGTTAACTATAATTTTGTAATGTCTTTCAATACCCACTCTGTATTCAATTTTTATTAATTGTCTAAAAAACCTAAATGTTTTAAAAGTTGTTTGCCTCAGAATCCAAACAAGGTCCACATATTGCATTGGTTGATATGTGTCTTAAGTCTTTTTTAATCTGTATCAGTTTATCCATTTAAATCTCCATTTATTTGTTAGAGAAACTGGGTCATATGTTGTGTAGAAATTTTCACATTCTGGATTTGACTGATTGTATCCTTTTGGTCGTTTAGTATGTTCTATCTCTCTCATTTCATGTAAACTGATAATTACAGAGACTAACTAAATTGGAGTTAGGTTGAATTTTTTTTTAAGAGTATTTTATTGGTGGTGCTTTGTATTTCCTAATATATTACATCAGTTTGGTGGTTCCATTTTTAGTAATGTTAAGATTGATCAGTGGGTACAGTTGATACCAGTGTCAGTCCATTTTAAAGTTCCCTATCTACCTTTGTTTTTTTTTTTTTTCTGAGACAGAGTCTGACTCTGTGCCATGGTGTCAGCCTAGCTCACAGCAGCCTCAGACTCCTGGACTCAAGCGATCCTCCTGCCTCAACCTTCCTGGGTTACTGGGACTACAGGCACGCGCCACTGTGGCCAGCTAATTTTTTTCTATTTTTAGTTGTTTGGCAAATTTCTTTCTATTTATAGTAGAGACGGGGTCTCACTCTTGCTCAGGCTGGTCTTGAAATCTGGAGCTCAAGCAATCATCCTGCCTCGGCCTCCCAGAGTGCTAGGATTACAGGCGTGAGCCACCATGTTTGGCCCCTACCTTTCACTTAATGGTTTTTGTAGTCATTGATTCTTGTTGACCAGATCCTTTATTTCATTTTGGGGTCACAGAATGGGGAATTTCTAATTTTTCAATTCTTCCTGCATTTATTAGCTATAATTCTTTAAAAAAAAAAATTCTTTTCATCGAATGTTTGGTTATCCTGAAATTGGAGAGTCCGTATAGAAAGTCATGATAAAGGCTTGACTCTAACTCTTTGTCAATTTTCAGAATAGCTAGTTGGTCTCTAGCAACCTGTGAAGGTGACCGGTGGGGTTTTTTTTTTTAAACTGAACTTACAAACTTTTATATTTTTAATGTGTTTAAATCCTTTGTAATAATTCTTTATGGTGTTCAAATTTTGTTTCTTTAATCAGAGTAAGCCTCTTCATTTGGCTCCTGTGTCCTTCTGACGTGACTCTAGTATTCTTTTATAGCTTCTTGGCTTTCAGGATTTGAGAGAGATGTCGGGCTAATTATATTTTCTACCTTAGAACTGGAATCAGCTATATTTTAAGGAATTTTTTTTAATTTAATGGGAATTGGTATTTAGAGACCACAAGTTGGGTACTTGGGGCATTCATTATTACCAAGTTTTCACTGTTTCCAGGCCTTTTTAATGTGCAGAATTAGTAACACATCTTTAAAGTAAACACATCTTCACAAACAGAAAGAAAATACTGAGGTCTTAGTGATATTTCCACTTCAGGAAAGGATTTTTACTTAGTTTTGATTTTTTATATTAGCATCTCCTCTCTCTAATAATCTTGGTTACTTATTGACATTACTGTAGTTGCTTATTTGCTTTATACTATTATACTATATATAAAAAATACTTTCAGTATAATAGTACCAAATTACCACTAACAAGAAGATGCTTGTCCCTAAGATACATCCCACTCAGGATATTTAATCAGTAAGGGTTTTTTTGTACTTGAAATAGTTCTTCCTGTGGGTATTGTCATGAACTTGATTACTGGCTAGGTAGAATTTACTTTTGTGAATAGTGTGAGGAATAGGTTCAGTTTCATTTGTTCCCATATGGATAGTTCTCTGTCCCATCTTTATTTATTGGAAAAGCAAAATAAAATACCTTTTCTCTGTTTTGTCATGCCACCTGTGTCACACCAGGTATCTATATATGTTTGTGTCTTTGTCTGATCTCTTTATTCTGTTCCATTGGTCTGTTTTTATAAATTCCACTGTCTTGTCACAATTGATATATATTAGGGAAGTTCTTATTCCTTATGTTTTTGAAAACTGTCTTGGTTAATGGTCCTTTGTATTTCCATATACACTTAAACATCAGTATGTCATGTTATAGATACACATTGATAATCTTGTTGGGATTTTTATTGTGATTACCTTGACTCTAAGTCTACTTGGGGTGAATGGATATCTTTAAAAATTGAGTTCCAGATAATGAGAATTGCATAAATTTTCATTTATTTAGTCCCTTAATGTCTGTCAGTGAAGTTTTATGATTTTCTGTGTAAAGGATTTACACATCTCTCATTGGACTTACTACTAAATACTTCATATTTTTTGAGGCCATTTAAAATGGTGTCTTTGTCTTTTAAGTTTTATTTTCTAAATGCATTTGCTGTTTGCATGAAAATGCAATTGATTTTGAATCTCATAATCTTTTTCAACTCTTATTTCTAACAGTTTTTCTATAGATACTTTCAGTTTTCTATATTCACGATTGTATCATTTGTAAATAATGAGTTTTGTTTCTTTCTTGCCGATCCTTATACCTTTTATTTCTTTTCTCTTGCCTTACTTTTTCTGGCTAGGACCTCCATCCAGTACATTCCTGAATAGAAGTGATGATAGAGGACATCCTTGTCTTGTTCGTGATCTCAAAGGGAAAGCTTTCACTGTTTGGCCATTAAGTATGATGTTTGCTGTAGTGTTTTGTAGATAACTTTTATCAGATTAAGGAAGTTCCCTTTTTTTCTGGTGTTCTAAGTAAGAATTTGTATCTTGAATGGATGTTAAATTATATCAGATACTTTGATTGCATCAAATGAGATGACCATAAGTTTTTTCTTCTTTAATATGTTAATGTAAAATACACTGATTTACTTTTTAATGCTTGGTCAGTCTTGCATTCTTGTAATTAACCTACTTGTGCATGACCCACTTGGCCATGGTCTTTTTAAAAAATTGCTATATTCAGTTTGTTAAAATTATGATCAGGATTTTGCATCTTTGTAATTGACCTATAATTTTACTTTCTTATAATGCCTTTGTATGGTTTTTATCTTGAGGTTATGTTGGCTTTATAAAATGAGCTGGAAAATTTTCCCACATTTTCTTGTCTGGAAGAATTTGCATAATATAGCTGTTATTTCTTTCTTAAATGATTGGTATAGTTCTTTAGAAAAACCATTTGGATCTGGAGTTTTCTTTGTGGGAAAGCTTTTTTTTTTTTTTTTTTTTGAGTCAGAGTCTCACTCTATTGCCCGGGCTAGAGTGCCTGGTGTCAGCCTAGCTCACAGCAACCTCGAACTCCTGGGCTCAAGCGATCCTACTGTCTCAGCCTCCTGAGTAGCTGGGACTACAGGCATGCGCCACCGTGCCCGGCTAATTTTTTTCTATATGTTTTCAGTTGGCCAATTAATTTCTTTCTATTTTTAGTAGAGACGGGGTCTCGCTCTTGCTCAGGCTGGTTTTGAACCCCTGACCTTGAACAATCCTCCCACCTCGGCCTCCCAGAGTGCTAGGATTACAGGTGTGAGCCCCTGAGCCCGGCCTATTTACTTATTTCTTTAATGGCTATCAGACAATTTATATATGCCTATATTTTATAAATTGCCTATTTTGGTAAGCTGTGGTATTTACTGTTTTAATAAATTTAAAAATTCATTACCATAAAATAAAAGTTCATGAAATAATCTTATCTTTCTAATGTCAACAGGATCTGTAGTGATAATTCTTTTTTATTTTTGACATAGTTATTTATGCCTGCTCTTTTTTTTTTTTTTTTTCTTTTGAGACAGAGTCTCACTCTGTTGCCCGGGCTAGAGTGAGTGCTGTGGCGTCATATGCCTGCTCTTTTAAAATATATTTTGGCCATTCCTGCCAGGTGTTTACTATATATGTTTTTTAGTATTTTCAAAGAATCAATATTTGGCTTGAGTTGCAGCATTTTTCAAACTTTCTGGTTTCAAAGCCTATTACATTCTCCAAAATAATTGAGAACTCCAAAGAGCTTAATGTGGGTTTTATCTATTAATATAAATTATTAATTTTTCTGTTTTTAAATTAAAACCGATAAATTAAAAACATTAGTTTACTTAACAATAGTAACCTGTTGCATGTTAACATGAATGACATTCTTTAAAGGAAAAATAACTATCTTTGAGAACAAATTTAGTGAGATAAATGACATCAGTTTATATTTTTATAAATTTCTTTTAAATGTTGGCTAAGTAGAAGACAGCTATATTTTCTTTTTTCTTTGCTTTTTCTTTTTTTTCCTTCTTTCTGTTTTATACAGGATCTCATTCTGTTGCCTGGTCTAGAGTGCAATGGCATTATTATAGCTCACTATAATCTCAAACTCCTGAGCTCAAGAGATCCTCAAACTCCTGGGCTCAGCCTCCCAAGTAGCTGGGACTACAGGCGCATACCACCACGCCCAGTTGATTTTATTATTTTTTTGTAGGTACAATGTCTTGCTATTGCCTAGGCCAGTATAGAACACCTGGCCTCAAGCAGTCCTCCTGCCTTAGCTCCCAAAGTGCATGGATTATAAGCATGAGCCACCATGCCTGGCCTACAGCTATATTTTCATAATCTACTTCTGAATTCAGTCTATTGTAATACGTTGTTTTGGTTGAAGTAGAAGAAGAAAATCCAGTGTCACACAGATATGTATTTGGCGAAAAAATATTTTAATAGCTTTTTCAGATTGTCGTGGATTATCTTGTTTGATATTACAGTAGATTTCAACAAGTACTTTTTTTTAAAGGTTAGCTGCAGTGTGGAATCTGAAATTATATAAATACATTTTTCCTATTGTGGTACATTTAAGTCCATTGGTCTCTCTTAAACTTTGAATTAATCTTTTATTCATGCATAATTTTATAACATCATGCTTTGGTCATTTGGAAAATACAAGTTCACTCAGTTAGGCAGTTCTTCCAAATACTAATAACATAGTTTATGTAATACCAAAGACCACATTTCTTAAAATTATCACTAACCTCATCAGAAAATTCTCTAAGTATTAAGATGCTGTCTAGCTCAAGGTAGTAGATATGTTTGACATATTTCCAACTCTTGTGTGAAAACTCAGATTTGATATTGGCAACAAATGTCAGTTTTTCTGGCTCACTATATTCATTTTTTGAGAAAAATGTCTGCCAAATACTTAAAACTGGACAAATACAGTTGGCAATGCTGAAAATGGTGTTCCATGAAAACAGTGTCTATTCAGCTAGCCACTCAATCACAAAGTGCTATTTCTTAAGCATCTTACTTTGGTTATCAGCAGATAATGTTTATTATTTTCTAATTATTTCACTGAATATTTAAAAGGTAAGGAGAATTAAATTAATAATTTTTGCTGCTTCATGAAGTACATTTTTAAGTGAAACTGGCTTTTCTTCCTTTAGCTGCAAGTGTGTGGCAGTCAGTAATTTAATAACTAATAATAGAGTTTGGTGCCATTGCCTTGATGCATACTAAGTTTCCAGCAGTTATATCCACTGTGGCTTTTGCACCATCATTGTGAATATGCATGAAAAGCAAACATCATCTTAGTATTACTATGGAAATAGTTTTGATCTTGGGGACCTCCTAAAAGGGTCTTTTTTTTTTTTTTATTTTTTGAGACAGAGTCTCACTCTGTTGCCTGGGCTAGAGTGCCGTGGCGTCAGCCTAGCTCACAGCAACCTCAGACCCTGGAGCTCAAGCGATCCTTCTGCTTCAGCCTCCTGGGTAGCTAGGACTACAGGCATGTGCCACCATGTCCGGCTAATTTTTTCTATGTATTTTTAGTTGTCCAGCTAATTTCTTTCTGTTTTTAGTAGAGATGGGATCTTGCTCTTTCTCAGGCTGGTCTCGAATTCCTGACCTCGAGCGATCCTCCTGCCTTGGCCTCCCAGAGCTAAAAGGGTCTTGAGGACCATACTTTGTGAGCCATTGCTCTGTTGTATGTTTTTGTCTATGATAAATTTCTAATCTTTATTATTTCCTTCCTTTTACTTTCTTTTGGTGTGTTTTGCTGTTTTTCTGACTTTTTTTTTTTTTGAGACAGAGTCTCACTCTGTTGCCCGGGCTAGAGTGCCCTGGTGTCAGCCTAGCTCACAGCAACCTCGCACTCCTGGGCTCAAGCGATCCTCCTGCCGCAGCCTCCCAAGTAGCTGGGACTACAAGCATGTGCCACCATGCCCGGCTAATTTTTTCTATATATTTTAAGTTGGCCAATTAATTTCTTTTTCTATTTTTAGTAGAGATGGGGTCTCGCTCTTGCTCAAGCTGGTTTCGAACTCCTGACCTTGAGTGATCCTCCCGCCTCAGCCTCCCAGAGTACCAGGATTACAGGTGTGAGCGACCGTGCCCAGCCTGTTTTTCTGAGTTTTGAGATGAATGCCTGCTATATCAATTGTCATCCTTCCAGTAGTGTATTCATATTTATTTAATTCCAAGTATTTTCTAATTTTTATTTTTGTATTTTTTTATGCACTGCTTGGTAAGTATATTTCTTAATTTCTAACCATGGGGATTTTATTGTTTCCATTGCATTGTTAGGTAACATTCTGTATGATTTTAGTTCTTCAAAATTAAAGAACTGATTTGTTTTGGGGTCCAGCATATGGTTAATTTCTATGAATTTTTCACGTGTATTTAAAAGGATGATGTATTCTAGGCCGGGCGCGGTGGCTCACGCCTGTAATCCTAGCACTCTGGGAGGCCGAGGCGGGCGGATCGCTCAAGGTCAGGAGTTCGAAACCAGCCTGAGCAAGAGTGAGACCCCGTCTCTACTATAAATAGAAAGAAAGAAATTA